>JAJOOO010014096.1:0-13359 GCA_029582685.1 Solanum piurae | reverse complement strand
CCAAAAAAGGCATATTAAAAACCTCAGTGAGGGTCAAGACTATCCAACAATAGAGTGAACTATGTTATATTTTTGTTTAATTTATATTTATATATACCTTCAATGTTGTACTTATTTGACAATATTTTTCGATGAAGTGTCGGTGCTTTGACTAACCCGCATCAGCCTTTAGTAGAGGCCCCATCGTCTTCAAATCCTAGGTTCGCGTCTGGTTATTTCAGTATTATCATTCTACTTTTAATACGGGATAAAAATAATACTACTCCATAATTTTGGGTTAACTAATTTTAGCATAAGTTATCCCGTGATTTTTATTCCAATCCAAATATGGATAAATCAATCCCGAAATTAGTTATTGTTTATCTCTCGTATGCTTTAATCTCTTTTTCAGTAAATTTTATTTAAATACTCAAACTATTTACTTATTTTAATTGAATCTAAAAACATTAGAAATTTTGCATGTATTTAAAAAGTTGTTAAGTTAATCATATAAAATATTTGTCTATTTTAATTATACACATCAATCTTTATTGAAACATGTTTGACGTTTTATAATTTATTAAGGCTAAATCATATCATTAAAGAAGGTGACAGTATCAATAAATGTGAGTATTACAAGTTGCACATATATAAGTTTAAACTCCTTGTTTTATCCACTTGAATCAAGGCCTTTAAAAAGCTATTTTCATCACAATTTTTCTCCTTTCAAAACGTCTTTTTATCTTTATTAGTATCAAGTTTAGAAAGAAAAGAATATTGACAAATCTCCAATGAAACAGACACGATGAACACCTTACCTTGCGTGCTCCCTGTTTGGTGAATCAATTCCCAAGAATCTCAAGGCAATAGATCAAACACCCCTTAGTGTGAAAGGAAGCAGAAAAGGTAAAGGGATAGTGAGAATCGAATCCTCACAATCTATTGTATGACTCTAACTTTCGCTAAATTATAAGCTTTGATGGTGCGTTTTGAATTATGTATTAAAACAAATCAAATAGCGCGGGTTGATCTTTGACTACACAATCATTTGACTATTATCAACAATCACCAATCCCAAGTCCTTAACTTACAACAAATTCACAATGCCAAAATGATACAACATCAACTCAATCCCTACTACACACCTATTATTCTTTGTTATTGCATAGCGAGATGAGCTGCGTTAATATTACAATTTACACCACCGGAAGCAATAAATCCTGCACTATATCTGGAAAAATACCTGTTCATCTCTTAAGATTTTGAATGGCATCCAGTGGAAAGGGTATGTAAGTTTATAAATAAGATGTCAAGCTGGTTTGTTGACACAATGAAACTGGTGAGTAGATGATCACAAACGTAAATTGATCTTCTCAGACCACTTGAAGATATCTGAGTAAACTTGATCACCTCCCAAGTTTTCACTTGTACCACCAGCAGCAACTCTCATTATATCCTCTATCAAAGCGAAATTTCCCATTATATCTACATGTGCACCACTCTGTGTACCACGACCCTCGAGAAGGTTTGCAGGGGGAGCATGCAAATACTCCCTTATATAAGTTTTGATACCAGAGGGATTAAATCTAGTTCTTCCTCGCCATCCTTTTGCACACATGAATCCGGCGCTTAATGCAGGCACAGTCTCATCACCATCTACCGTGTAAACACCAGATTTCAAGCAGCTACCTTCATCACCATCATCAGCTGAAGTATCAATCTGGAATGGAATATTGCATCCTGCTGTAGGTATCCGCTTGTAAAAATATGCTCTTTCAGTTTCAATGCCAACTCCATACATTGAATAGATCTCCATGTCAGGAGCATTTGGTAACCTGCAGAAACAAATCAGATCAAAACAAAATGCAAGAGCAAAATAACTAAGACTAGTTTTAACTAAAGAAGCTCCTGCAAATTTTAGCAAAGCCTTGTCATGGACATTCAAGTTTGACTAAACCTTCTGGGAAGTCCAAAAAGGGGAAAAAGGAAAGAACCCAAAAGAAGAGAATCTAAATGACAGTTCAGGTAATTTCCATGAGCCACAAGAAAACAAAAGTATCTAAAAGGGCAGTGATCCTAACTTTTTCCTGTTAAAAAAATTGTATGAAAGGGGAAGAAATTCTTGCCCGAGTGGAAGCTATTATTTTTTCTTTACCACGCAAGAAGGCAAATGATAGAGCTTTACTGCCTAAAAGTGTTGGTTCTTTCTTCAGATTGGAAATCGCTACTGAATTTTTGTGTGTTTTTAAGTAGGATGGTCAAGACTCTTAACTGTAAAAGCAAATTTGGTTTTGGTTCTTGAACTTCAACCTATACAGTTAAAGACCTCTTTTCATCTTATCTGAAACGATTCAAGTAAGAACTACATTATAAGACACAAAAGCAACAATATGAGAGGACTCACTTTGTCTCCAATGGATTTGACCAATATTTGTAGTGTGAATACTTAGGATCATCCAAATCATCAGCTATCCCATATGAAAAATGAGCATTACCACGGGCCATCATTTTCGGAGCAACAAAGTTGAGCAAATCCACAATCTCTCCAGCTGTATAAACCTTGTACTCTTCCACTGCTTTAGTACCACTAACACCCATGTCTTGGTACTCGTTCCACACATCACAGGTGTTATTTGCAACATTACTGCCCTTAACAGAATCCTGCATGTAAATAAATGCTAGTTAGTTACAAACATCAGGAAGCAAGTGGAAAAGACAATTTATTTTGGAAATTACAGCCTGTGAGCATAAAAAAAAATCTGATAAGGAAGTTAAGACAGACAAAAGATGTTACAAACTTGCATAAATAGGAAGAAAAAGCACCCATATCATAGAAGGACACCGAGACATCACAGACCATCCATCTTTAATGTTATTCAGTTCAATCTCCTGGTAACTTATATTTTTTCATGAGGTCAAATTTTATTTTTAAAAAGTACCAAGATGGTACAGGAAAGTACAAAAACTAACCGCATAAGAAAACATAACCGCATCAGGCCCCCCTCTAGCAAGCTAAGGAAATCCATGTACTGGTCTAGGCTATCTACCCTACTCCTATAACACCAGAAATATAAACTAAGCAAACAAGAGTTCTTAATTCTAGAAACATGCATCTTTTTTCCTTCAAAGCAAGCATTTTTTCTTTCCATCCATTAGTCCAGAAGATGCATATGGGAATGGTTCTCCAGATCTGCTTCAGATTACTTGATTGATGCACATTAAACATATGCTGCTGCTGATGTAGGGATCTTAAATATGAGTAATAATTACAAGAAGAAAAGGAAATAGATATTTCGTTGCTCTATACGAAGCACATTGTATAGCATAACCAATATGGTCTTCAAATTTGAAATATTTGAGAGAACATGGTTCCATTTTCCATTGCTTTTCCTGGCAGTTGTGATGCTTTGCTTGTCTAGTTCTGCTTCTACTCGGTAGCTTTTCAGCAAACCATGGAAATTTTTTGACTCTTGTGGTCTTTTTGGAGCATAATAAATTCATATGAACTGGCATAACGAATGGAGTTCCTCATTCAGGAAAAAAGAAGAAGACAAGTGACAAGCTTGGAGTATAATTTGCAAGTAAAGAAACACTTTTCAGCAGGGAGTTCAATATGACCTTAATTGTAACCATCTCTTCCCATTTACTTTGGGCAGCATATTTTTCTTTTAAAGGAAATTCTGAGCAGATTTTTTCTTTGAGATAGCAAGTGTTTAAGGAATGCCTCGTGCAGTACTTTATCTTATTTCTTTCTTTTTTAAGTGGATAAGTCCTCATCTAATATTTATCACAAAAAAAGGGAATGCCTTATTAAGGATGTGTAGAAAAACAATTGATATACAAGGACATCATCCACTTGTAATATATGGTTAGACTTCATTTATTTCCATTATTTTACACTGACATCACACCAAGCACATCACATTGGTTTTTAAACATGCAACGCATGCTATGTGTGCCCACTGGTTTTATTATGACCAGCCAGGTATCCAAATCATTCTTTGGCAATTCCCCAAAAGAAACAGTTTTTAGAAAGGCACCAGGTCATACCCCTGCTTGCCTATAGCATAAAAATATAAGTAAAAGACCCATAATTAGAACAAGAAATTCACATCAAAGTGCTAACTACTTTATAGATGGTTTTGTTAATGCTATTTTTGGCGCCTCTGGCAGAGGCGAATCTAGGATTTGAGCTATATGGATTCAGATTTGGAATTCTGTCACATCCCATATTAACTGGGTCTGAAATCTAGTATTTGTATTTATCTGGTGGATTTTTAACACATATACATGGTTTAAGCTAAAGCTACTGGGTTAAGATGAACACAGTCAATTCACTAAATCCCTTGGACTTCAGCATTTCTGCTGATCATAGAAGTCCATAAACTGGTCATCCGGAATCACCCACACTCAACACCAATGAAATCAATGCTCAAAGTTGAAACAAATAAAGGAAATAGCGCATACGAGAGAAACGATGAGAGAATTTGGTTTCGGATTAACATTACCCTAAAGTCAATCCTCTTAAGATCTGATGGATGAGCCTCTGCTGCATCCTTTCCAAATGACATCATCCTTCCATAACTGTAATATTTTTCTTTAGAATCTGTAGTTTGATTCTCGTGATGTCCTGAACACTGAGAAGCATCGTCTCTGGACTTACTTTTGCAAGGAGAATAGCCTTCCTCAGGTGACCAGTCAAGACCACCCCAGATCGTGTCCCCTCCTCTTGGTATCATTGACATGGTTGCATCCCAGGTTCGTGACATCTTCATTATGTGCTCTAATGTTTGAAAATGGAATATATCCGTGTCCAGAACACCTGGGGTCAGAGCCCTGAAATTGAGGTGAATTACTAAAGAAAGAAGAAGAAAAAATACATTACATACAAGACAAACTTAAAAACCTAGCTACTCTGGAAAAGGACTAGGAGGATGTTGGTGCTGGACTGAATGATAACGAAGGGAGGATGAAGAAGATGAGTACTGACTACTGAGCGAGGACATTATGGAGTAATATGTTTGTTTTGTGTTGCCTGGTTGATGGATGTTTATGGCACTAGAGCAGTTTGTTTTTCCTTTTAGTGCCTACTCTAAAATGAATTGTGCTGATATGAACAACAATTTTGTACATACTTTTTAATAGTTCAATGATTGAAAGGATATTAATAGAAAGCTTTCAGGAATCTGGTTAACATTTTGGAGATGCTCGAAGTTTTCAGAACGCAGCTTGAAAGACACAAAACAAGGGATAATTTCGTGGCATGTAAGGAAGTTACTGCATGGGTCACAAATTAGTTTCAGTAACCAAATAAAAGGATTTAGATCTACATAATTTGCACCCTTCCTTTTAACTGGCTGGCAAAGAAGAAAGATTTTCAGAGAGTAAGTTTACCTGGCAACAGCAATATCCCGTGCTTCAGCTGAGAAAAGGCCAGCTATAGATTTTGGAACACCTAGCAATGGCCCACCAATATTCATCACTGCTTTAATATGCTTGGCGCACCAATCGGGTCCACCACCACCACCCACAGGAGCTGGTGCCTCCACCCACTTCATAAAATGCAAAAAGTATACAACCCCCATGGAATGTGGAACAATTACTGCCTTCTTGCCACTGGTTGCAACCATCAGTTCTATATTGCTTTTTATCCGGCTTAGGGTCTGGTCACGCACCTATTGAGGAAAATTGAGCATCACAGTTATAGCATTTTAAAATGATTTAATGGAACAGCTTTTAACGTGATTTGATCAAATACAAACACAGACGACACCACATAAGGAGACATTAGTACCTCGGTGTTCTGAAAGGCAAGCCTCCAATCATATGCAGCCATATACATGGTTTTCTCCTCGTATCCTATTCGAGCCAAGTTAGCAATCAAAACTGCCCAGACAAAGTATCCTGGAGCAAAGTAATCTGCAGCAACAAGTCCACTAACTGGCCTAACTCTAATACCAGGAGGATCCATCCCAGTTTCATTATCTAATGTCATGTGGTTCACCCAGCACAGCGGTCTGCAAAGGACCATACATAAAATTTAAGAAGTGAAAGAAAATGCTAGCAATGGCGACAGAGATTTAGTTCTTACGGGGTGAGCTAGAGGTTAAGATGTTTTTTGTTTTAGTTTTTCCTTTAAAAAAGAAAAGGTTATAGGTTAAGAACCATGACTTTGAAGTGGAAAAAATACAAGAAAGAAAGTAAATATGAGATCCTTTCATTCCTAAACAGAAGTCTCTTACCAAATCAGAAAATCGCACTGCCTAACTGAAAGATGTATTACAATGTGAGGCTTACAATTCCTGGAGGGCCAAAGTCAACAGGCAAAATTAATTATGGTGGATTCCCTATTAATTTTTTTCAAACCTTATTGCTAGATGTTAGTAATTTCTTTGACCGAACAATTTCAGTGAATTCAATGCCACAGTTGTTCTACCTCAAAGACAGATGATCGTTTATAACAATTTCAGCAGTACATCCTTCCCACAAGTGAAATTTATTCGTTGCACTTGCTCTGCCTCATTTTGTGGCCTTATTTGACTAGAATGTACATGAGGGAAAAAAATTGGAAATTAGTGGGCTTCTTTGTTGAAAAGGTGTAACATGATGTTCTTCCTTTCCTCTTTTTGATAAATGTGTCATGTGATGCTCAAAATTTGCAATATAGTGGAGTAATAGTTTGTATGAGAAACTTTTTCAATTAAGCAAAGGATCATGTAAACCAAAACAGATTAAAATGGATTGTCCTCTAGTGAATTGAGACAGGTAGAATATCTAAGTAGTTGTTCTTGAGTATAACTGTCCATGACATTTGGAAAAATTGAGGCTAATTATATGCTAGTTTTCGCTGTGGAAATTGAAATCTCTAGTTTGTTTCTTGGTCAATCTGGAAACAGCAGTCTAATATGATAAGGGTCTATAATCCCCTCTACTAAACCACTTAAGTTGTAAAGCTGGATCTTTTATCATGACTATAGAATTGTTTTTAGTAGAATTAACTGATGCAAGAAGTATATTCTATATTGAGCTTTGTATTAATCATCAACAAGAATTACTATATGAACTAACGCCAGAAGGAAGATATACTAAAGTACATCAACTTAAAGACACTGTATTAGTTTGTAAGTGGTAACTTTGACAGAGTTGAAATTGCAAGTAATAGAACAACATAAAACTAGAAGGTTTCCAATGTCAAACAGCTTCCTTATTCAGCAATATTTAGCTGAAAGAAGCTATCTCAAGAGATAAGATCAGTGTCAATATCCAGCTGAAACTAAGGTAAATCAAGCTTAATGCAATCAAAACAGTACCTAAGAAACAAAATCTCTGCAAAACCAATAACCTCAAGCAGGAAGAGACACAAACATTACCTTTTGTACACTTCTCCAAATGTCCCGCCCCAAAGCCGCTTCCGAAACAAGCCTTCAGCACACTGATGACCTTCCCACAGTTCAAGTCCACATGTTACAATCCCAGGAATAAAAACCACCGGATGCTTAGCCTTCAACCCTTCCTTCTGCAACTTGATGCCCGGCGGGTCAGGTAACGGCCCTGTAATCGCCTCCGTCACATACTGCGGGAACGACGCCGGCATAGCATTGTATAAAAACAACAAAATCCACCACACACAACATATGCATCCTACGAACCAACAGCAATTATCGATACACGACCATTTCTTCTTCTTTCCAGACTTTACATTCTTCTTCTTACTCTTCTTATCATCTTCTTCCGCATCAAGCTTTGGCTCCACATCCGATTGAATTTCATTTTCAGGTGTTTTTCTTCTTCGTAATAACGACATCTCTTTATCTTTTATATAGCTTCAATTAACAAAAATGAAAATACATAATATATATATATATATATCTTCCTAGGGTTCTATTAGAACAGAGACCACCGGAAGCCGCCGCCGGCAACGGTAGAAGTGTCGGCGAAACGGGGAAGATGATGGGTGACTGAATTTTTTTTAAAAAGGGAAAAAAAATGTGAGTAATTTAGAGGGAGCGATTGGGTGGCGGAGAGCTGTGTGGGACCGGAAGAGGGAAAACAATTAATTTACGTAACGTGGCGTGAAATATTATATTAAGATACTGTTTGATTGGTGAAGACTGTTATGTACATTTTATTTTAATAATTAGTGTGCCATAGAGGACCAAAGGAGCTGATTAACAGGACGCTTCATTTTTTATTTGATGTTTGATATTTTTAGTAACGCATCAGCTATCGTAAAATCCATGTGTGAAGTTGTGGAGGATGGGGACACAACTCAATAATTCACAAGAAGTCGAACTTTTTGAGTAGGATTGTAGGGGGTCGAGTATGGAGGGAAACAGCCAATTGTCAGTGTTACTATTCCGGAAACTTCTAATGTTGGACCACATGAATTAATAATGGGCAAATTTTATGTACACAAGTGTCTCACGATGGTTGCGTAATTTAACTTAATTTAATGTATGATATAAGAATTTGAATTTAAATGTTTTGATTAAGTGTGGAACAATACATTAGATAAAACTTCTTTTTTATGATTAGGTCTGAGAGCAATTTTATGATCTTATATATTCCCTATAATCAAATGACACAAAAAAGTATAATAAGCCGATTGACCTAAACATATAATATGTCAATTAAGAAGGATTTGCGAGTTAGAAAACGCATAAGCTAGGTATAGTTTACAATCTTGTATTTTTATTTATTTATTTGGTTTGTTTTTGTTGTTAACTTTTGAATTTGATAAAATGGGAAAAAGCGATAAACGTTAGGTGAAACCTTTTGCCACCATTTCCATCTTACGGGATATTAAATTATTTGTTTGACATTTTAAAAATATAGATTTTGCTTGTCCCTATTAGGAGTAATTAATTATACATTGTGTAAACAAATGATGTGTAATTTTAGTCACATGTCACACAGATCTATAGTTAGTTTTCATTGAATAAAAGCTAACGTGTGTCGTCACATGCTTCACGTCTTTAGACTTTATGTTTTTTTTTTTTGTGGGGGTGGGGGTGGAATTTAATTATGTGATATGCAAAATCTTTAATTTGGATATCGTCACATATGTTTGAAAAACTGATTTAAATTATTTTTTGCTTGTGTTAACTATTTTGGTTGACTTCATTTATTTATATTTGAAGTTCATGCATATAAGATTAAAGTTTAGATAGAAATGAGTAAATATTAGGGGTATATATATTGTTAATGTTGAGGTAAAAATAATTAAAATTCATCTATTTTTGTAATGTGTGTCTAAAGTATTATATGTGAATTTTTTTTTTAAAATAGGTACAAATTAAATGAGAAACTTACATAAATATATTATAAAAAAAATATTTACCATTTATAGCAATAACATTTTTTTTTCACTAGATCACTTTTAATATATTTATAATACAGTTTTAATACATATTACAAAGAATAATTTATTATTCACATATAATACAAGTTTTATTAATGGATAATACATGTATCACACATTTTAATACACTTATAATACAATGTTTCAACCTCTTACCAAGAAAACATAATATATTTTTAAAAAACCCAGTTATAATATATATTGCATACATAATTTACTTTTAATACATATTGCAGATTTAACATAGTATTATTATGTATTGCTAAAAATGGTAATAAATAAAAAGTATCGTTAAAATTCGTAATTATTTTTTAAAAGGCATCCATCCAAGTAATTTTTCCAACAAAAAAATTTATACTTAAAATTTTGAAATCAAATCATGTTTTTTTAGAACTTAAAATTATGATCCCAAATCACATGTATTAAAAGCTTACGTACAATAAGCAAATTCTTTTGAATCAGCTATCACGTAAAAATTCACGGGACAACTTCTTTTGACATTGTTATGGCGTTATTTTTGTTTTGACTCAAATTTGATCCAAGAAGAAATCTTGGCCCAAGAAACAGATTCAGATTAAGAGCAGAGGAATATTTTGGGCTAAGGCCCATATAATTTTGTATAAATTTTAGGAATTACATAGTTTTACTATGAAATTATAATCTATCACTATTTAGTTTGTAATTACATTAATTCCTGAAAAAGTAAAACAAATTGGAGACATAATATGTAGCTCGGATACATTAAAAACTAGCTCGGAGGATACATTATAAAATAAACCAAATACATAATATGTAGCTCGGATACATTAAAAACTAGCTCGGATACATTATAAAATAATTTAGAATTAAGAGAGAAATAAGGGATTTTAGAAGCTTTTAGAAATAGAAGGAAATATTAGAAATAAAGGAAATATAAGACGAGTATTTCAGTAATTTTTCCTTCTAATATTTTTGAGGAAAAGCAGGAGTAAGAGAAGAGTTGGATTAAGCCCAAAATCATTCAGTAGAAGAAATTTGGGCTACGGCTTGAATTCATTTAAGTTTTATTCTTATTATTCTTTGTTTGATCGACACTTAACTGATATCTACTTTTAACTTTGATGAATTCCCACAAGAGTTTGAATTTATTTATCAAGTGTTGCTATGATATGAAAAATTGTCCTCATCTTTTTATCCTTGCAATTATTTATCAAAACTTGATTTATTAGGTGAATTTAAGCTTTGAGACTAACTTGATAATCGTCTATATTCTTGCATAAAGTGATTTGTTGGTGTGACTAAAGTGGCCAATCTTTAAACTGGAACAAAAAAGCACCAGTTGGGCCTCTCTCTTTGTTTCGATAAAAGTCTCAATACTCGCACTCTTGGGTTACTTTTTGGAAAAAACCTACTTAATTAGAGATATTTTACAACCATATATATTATTACTATTTATACTTTCAAAATATTACGTATATTGCCGCTAATTAAGAATTTTCTATCAAATATTGAAGAAGATACACTTAGATACATATATTTTTTCTATAGATACAGTAAAATAGGGAGAGAAGCAAGCGAGATACATATATCTGAACGTATCTAGATACACTAAAATCTGTAGATGAACTAACTTAAATAGTCGTCAATTCAATTCCTTAAACTAAAAATAGTCAGTAGATGTATAATATATGTGTATTAATTATATATGTATATTGAGTAGGAAAAGTTAACAGATGGGCTAGTTATTTGATTAAAGAACCCATGGATAATCTGCTAGACACGAGAGTGCATAATAATCGTGATGCATGCAAGTTGACCTGAACATCACCCACGGGAGACAAGGCAAGTGAGGTTTGGTTGATTTGCATCATGATTTCAGATTTGTTCAGTAACTTACAGTACGTGTGAACAGCCAGAACAAAAGTTCAAAATTCCCTCTTGATCTCACTTTAATACCCTTTTCTTTTCTTTTCTTTTCTTTTTTGCTTTTAAGGTGTTTTGCTTGATAGAGAAGCTGACGGACTTTCAAGTTTCACATCTCAACATCTAAGATGATTGATTCCTTTATATTTTGTTCAATTGTTTTTTAGTGCAAGCGTGCAGTTTAATCACCTAGGGATCAACAAAGATTACTTTATATACCTCTTCTTTATTTTATTTTTCTTCACCCTCTTTAATTTTAAACAGAATAAAGGAAAAAACTTTGATACTTTGGAGGAATATGGAACAATCTTACGCTCTTTTTTCCTTTATTAAACTTGAAACTAAAGCCTTTTTTTTCTTCTTCTTCTTTGTCTCTTTGGTCATATATAATTTGATCCAATACTTTATGTAGATTCTTAATACTACTATTTCACATCAGGGATCGTCACTGCTAAAGTCTGAAATTTCGTTAAGAATGTTCAAGATTTAATAGAATATGTATGAAAAATAATTTTTGACATATACATTTCGTATAATTTTCTATTTACATAGTATAAGACGAAGGGTGTCGAATAGGCTACCCTAAGCTATATGTGGATACGTCATTGTCGGATTGTAGAAAATAGGAAATGCTGAAAATTGAATTAACATTTTATTTCGTGATGAGGTCTCGTTGGTACCACTAAGACTATATATAAGTCATAATGGTGTTTTTAACCTGAACCTTGAATCATCAAAGCTTTTTTTTTGGTAGAATCGATCGGCCTACGCCGCTAGGTAATCAAAGTTTATGTGTGGATTACATGAATGTGGTAAAAAAAAAATATTCACGGAATCTCTACAAATAATCAACTGTAAATATGGTTATTATCATATGCTAATTTGTAATCGTTATAAGAATTTATATACTTTAAATTTTGAACCCACGTGTTGATTGATGCTTCAAAAGGAGAAATTGTTGTAGTTTGATTACCTATCTTCAGTAGGGGCCAGAAGGCCTTTAGTCTTTTGATTAAAGTAGTGGTCATCTGTTATTAAATTTTGTACTTAGTTTTTTATGAGATATTTTCCAACTTTAATGGATTTGTTTGGTGGAGGCTTTTAAGGTGTCTTAAACCCTAATAAACCCTTCACTTAATGACTGAGCTCTCAGTATGTGAATATATTGAATGAATGTGTGCTTAAATTAGACGGTGGGCGCTGAATTTTAAACAGTGATCACGAAACATAGCCGATTTTGTTTTCTTTCTTTAGGGCCGGCATCTCTAGAGAAAGACAAATCCAAACTCTCTTAGGCTACGTTTTGTTAGGGAACAAGTTATTGTAAAATTAACTATTTCAAAATAAATTATCTCGAAACTGTTTCAAATATGAAGTAAATTATCTTAAAATTAATTTTGAAATTGTTAGCAATTAGCATAATAGGTGTAGTGGAAAATTATATGCTCCCACGTGATGATAATAGAGGCGGATTAATCATGATTTAGAAGTTATAAGTTTCACTTCATGTTAATAGTATACTTAATAATTATGGAATCTACACATACATATATATGGTTTATATAAATTCGTAATCAGGCTTTATCCTCGTATACAAATATATACATGTCATTGTCAAACTAAAAGAATATGGTATAATGGACGAATCTTTTCACTTTTAATCAGATATGTCACATTCAAGTTTTAGGAACAAAAATACCTCATTTTCTATTTTACATCATAAAAAGTTGAATTAGTCGAATCAGTATATTTCAGACACGTGATGATTTGACAAAATATGGTGTGATGACACGATATAGTAGCATTATAGAAGGGACAAATTGTATTGGGATGAGCACTAACGTTGATTGATAAGACAAGTGTAATAGGTGCAATTGGAGGATAGCAAAGAGTGTGTTTCTCATGAACTTTAGTTTACATCTAACATGACTCCAACGTAGTACTACAATGTTTTTCTATTTATTGCCATGCATGGAAATAGAATCGAAAATGGATCGACACTTTTTTCCTAAAAAAAATAAATTGTTTTCCTCTCACTTTCATGGATTGTACATTTGGTCATTTCAATATTTAAAAGGAATCTAACTCCCTTCTTTTATATTATTTCCCCTAAATTT
>JAJOOO010014095.1:0-12497 GCA_029582685.1 Solanum piurae | reverse complement strand
TTTAGAAGCCCTACTATTTAAAGTGATGGGAACAGAAGTCGAAGACTAGAATAAATAATTAAAATTTGAATCCACATGCATAATTCAATGCATCACACCAATCATGAAAGTTTGGAAGGGATAATACTGTTCTCGTCCTCGATTATTGATAAATTTTAATTATAATTATTATAATAAAATATTAATTTAGATATAATTAACTTGAATTAATAAAAAAAAATACGCATATTTTTAATTTTTATTGCTCGTGAATGAAAACTTTTGAAAAATATAATTATTTTACCATTTAATTCCTCATGTACTAATTGATATTATAATACTTTATGTTTATGTGTCGCATATTTTTAATTTAAAAAGAATAAGAGATCAAAAGCATATTTAATAAAAAAAAACATATTAGATTATATATCACAAAAGTTTAAAATTTCAATTTACGAATTAAAGGGGTATTAACTTTTTATAATTATTGTATATATTTTTATGTTACAATTTATATGTTTGAAATTTCAAGATTCTAAGTTTTTAAACTTTAGCGTGAATTTGAATGAATTCTTTTTAAAAGTTTTGAAATAAAATTTATATATTTAAAAATTATATAAAAAATATTATAAAAATTATAATAAAAAAAAATTATATTTTTTAAAACTTATAAAAAGACTTCAGAAAACGCTAAATTAATTCTCAAAATTTTAATTGTGCCACGTAAAATAGGACCGAGAGAATAATATATACCAGTTTCTAGTGATATCTAGCGGCGGCTAGTGCTGAGATTCTTTTTTTATGGGATTATTAAATTCTGAAAGACTCAATAAGTAAATAAATAAACGAATAAATAAGCACATCTTCAAAAATCAATGATAAGTTTAATACGAAAAAAATATATTATCTCCTCATTGACTTAATGATTTTCGAGATCCTACTTTTGCAAACACGTGTCCTAATAATAATTACTTTATATAAAAGATGTAAATAATTTAAGTTTGAATAATAATTTACTCATGAAATCTTCAAAAAATTTAAAATGAAATTTGTATATTTGTAATCTACGATAGAAAGTAGTATAAGTCTCAATAATTAACAAATTAAATTATTTAAAAATATATATGAAAAAATTACAGTTAAAGATTGATTTGTTTGAATCTTAAAATCCGAAATCGGAAGGGACTAATTTCTTTCCTTTGAAAAGAGATTTAATATCTTTTTTGTTGCAAAAAATATTTTAAAATAGAACTAAGAACAAGAACATGGCTTAGATATAGCCTGCTTTGAAGTGATAAGGTTGGTGGTCAATTTTAATCTGTGAGCATAATTTGAAGAAAAATAACAATAACAGCATACCAAATGCCTACAAGTGGACTCTTTGATAGTATATATATGTAGATCTTATCCTTATATTAATAAGTAAAGAGATTGTTTTTAGATAGATCTTCGATTCAAGAAAAAACATATTAAAGTAGGCCGTAGAAAAAAATACAGAAGTGAAGAAACCATGATAAAATATTCAAGATAACATAATAAAATATTCTTAAAAAAAAGGAACAATAATTACAACAAAATAATACAAAAAAGAAATAGATAGTAATAGAAATCGGAGACCAAGAAACTACAAGAGTATTACTACGACTCCTAATATGAAATGGTAAGTGAGATAACGTTATAACTACCTACTAGCATTCTACGCATGTTTGTTTGTGTCCTCTATAGCCTCATATTTAAGGTCATGTGTATTGGGTAAGCTAAACATGTGACATGCCATGTCTAATCACCTCTCCACAATACTTCTTCGGCTTACCTCTACTTCTCCTAAAACCATCCATAGTCAATCTCTCACACAAACGCATTGGATCATCCGTGTATCTTCTCTTCACATGTTCAAACCATCTGAGTCTCACATCTCACATCTTGTCCTCCACATGAGTTCACTCTTACCTTGTCCAGGATATCTTTATTTCTAATCTTATTTCTCCTAGTAAGCTCACACATTCATCTTATCATCCTCATTTTTGCAACTTTCATCTTATGAATGTGAGGGTTCATGACTGACCAACAGTTCACCGCACAATATATTAGTCTAACCACCACTTTATAGAATTGACTTTGAATTTTGGTGTATCATACAAGACTTCAAATATTGTGAGTCTCTATTTCATCCACCCTGCATCATACAATGTGTGATATTATCGTCAATCTCTCTGCTACCTTGGATAATAACCAAAAGATACTTGAAACTTCCTCTCTTTTGGATGACTTGAGTATCAAGTCTCACTTCAATGTCAATATCATGTGTTTCGTCACTAAACTTGCACTCCAAATATTTTATCTTGGTCTTACTTAACTTGAACCCGTTAGATTATAGGGTCCTTAATTCTCCAAGCCTCCTTAGCTTTAACTTTGTCGTGAGTCTCGTCAATCAAATTATATCATCTATAAAACATACATCATGAACATCACCTTGAGTTACTGCGTCAATTCATCAATTACCAAGAAAAATAAAAATAGGTAAAGATATATGAACTATATTGGTGCAACTCCCTCTGCAATGGCGTAGCCAGAAATTTTATGAAGGGGGTCCAAATTTTGAATAGTAATTTTTTTTTAAAAACGATGATTTATAGAGATTCTATTTTTAATAATATTGTGATATAATTTGGGTAAATGGGTCTCCTATTTATATAGAAAGAAAACCTTATACCAAAAGAAAAATGTATTAAAATTTAAGAAAATCTTATTCCACAAAGGAAAAAGTATTAAAATATAAGGAAATCTTATTCCATAAGGAAAATGTATTAAAATTTAAGAAAAAGATATTAAAATATAAGGAAATCTTATTCCACAAGGAAAAAATATTAAAATTTAAGAAAAAATTCAATTTTAATTGAAAATAAATACTTATTAGAGGTGAGATTCGAACTTGGGTCACTCAAGACAAATATGACACTATTTAGCACCAAACTACTGAACATTTATGTTAAACATACGCATGCTCATTTACTTACAAACTTCAAGAAGGCAAAATAATTACACAAATATGAAAACGCTCATACAGGGAATCAAACTAGGGCAACAAGTAGGTTTGCAACAGCTCTAGCCATCTCCACTACGGATAATTACTTTGTTATTTTAGGGTGTCCAAAGTATTATATATACCAATATAAATCAAAACTTTATATGCATATATCGTATAATTTTTCGACGAAGTGGCTCCGCCCCTGTCCCTCTGTTCTTCATCAGATATTGATTCCATCATAAATGTCCTTATTCGCCTTAGTGGACGCAACAAGTACACCTCTAATCTTCATGCATATTTATAAAACCTCCTTCATGACTTTGTCGTATGCCTCTTTATAGATCAATATACACTATGTGTAAGTCATTCTTTATTTCCATTACTGCTCCTCCAGTCAGGGGCAGACCCGGACACCCCTTCGTCGAGACACTATATTGTATATAGAGATCAAATTTTGGTTTATTAAATATATATATCTATACACACAATTATTGACACCTCCTAACAAAAGTTAAAAGTTTAGTCTAATGATTAATGTGTTGTGAAAATTACTTGAGATTGTGTGTTCTAGTCTTACTAGAGTAGCCTCATAATTATATTATTTTTCATTATAACTATTAACACCCTTTAATGATAACTCTGGGTTTGTTACTGCCTCCCGTCTCCGGTGAGATTGCTTTTTGTTGGTAATAATGATTGTTATAATTAAATAGCAAAATTAAGCGGATAAGCAAGCATATACTAGTTAATTAGCTAACATAACTGTAATTTGGATTAATTATGGCTCGCAACTAAATTTTAGTTGTAATTACGTCGCCTCTCTCCTCTATTTTCCCTCTCTCGCTCGCCTCTTCCAATCTTGCTCGCCAGATATACAAATACAGATGTATACCAATTACATACATACATACATACATATATACATACATTTATACATACATACATACATTTATACATACATACACATATATATATATATATATATATATATATATGCAATTCGCCTCTCTCCTCCCTCTAACATATTGCTACGACTCGTAATTAGCAAATTATAGCAATGAAGCATAATTAAGTTATTTTTGAGTGCCTATATACGAAAATTCCTCTAATTAAATCAGGCTCATTTGCTTTTGAAATAAATTTCGTAAATAGTCACGTAACTATAATTTTTCAATAACTAAGTTTCACAATAAGTGTTTGTTTGTTTTTTAACAAAAGGAAAATTACTTTTTTGGGGGGAAGAATTCACACTCAATTCTTAAATATTTCTTTCTCTCTTTTTATTTATGTGATATTTTTTTATATTTTTTGAGAGTTAATTTGAATAAATTTTAAAGCTAATTAAGAAAGTAAAGAAGACTTTTAAAAAATTTCGTCTTTAACCAAAAGATATGTAGTTTCATGGTTATAAACTATCATATAAAAAACTAAAATTAAGAAATTACCAAAAAAACATTCTTATTCAAACAGACAAATAAATTAAAACTAAAGAGTAATAAAAATTGTAAAGGTTGAACCCATTCTAGAAGTGGAGTAGGCAAAGTTTATATACTTATTCGACAGTCAACATAATGGATAAGGAATTGGAATATTTTTGACAATAATTGATTAAGAGAATCTTATATCAATCATTTTGAACCAGTGAACTTGTTCTTTCAAAGTCGTTGGATATATATTAGCTTTAATGGAATCACCAAAAGACTTGCCTAAGTACATGCATCATGTTTTTTTTTAAAACTTTTTAAAAACTATATCCTCTTTGAATATGACCATCGATCGAAATTCGAGTCTTTTGTTAAATTTTAGACCAACGTATGAAATGAAGAAGTTTGATATTGCTTTTCACATGTTAGTCTAGTTGATAAGAACGTCTGTCAGATAATTAATTATTATATCGAGTTTAATCAATTGACTTTTTTCCCGTGAGACCTAATGTTGTATTTATTCTATTGTTACTTGTGATTTGAAGACCTTAATGATAACAATAGAAGTACTCATTTTTTGTAAAACAAAAGTATGAATTAATTGAGCTTAGGTTAAGAGATAATAAAAGATTATATCCGGTTGGATCAAACTCAAATTTTCCACTTATTTATAACATACTCCATTCATTCATTTTTAAGTGTTTTTTTTAGCCCTTTAAATTTGGTCCATAGGAAATGTCATTTTAAGAAATCAAGATTTATAGCATTATTTTACTTTCAAATATATTCTTGCTCTAACAAATAATCTACTTTATAACTTTTAAATATTTTTCATGTCTTTTGACCAAGACTATTTACTTAGTAGATTAGTAAGCTACCTCTTCCGTTTTCAGATAGCATAGCTCTAAAAGGAGAGTTGAACGGAAATGATTAAAAATCTCAAATATTTATGAATAACCAAGATTTGAATGTCAATCGATAATATGAGCCTACGAAAGATTTCAAATTCAAACTACAATGACCGCATATCCTCATCAATTAACTTACGCAGCGACATTGAGTTGATGGAATAGTCATTGCCCTGAGTAATTATTCTCTTTAATTAATATCGTCTTCTTAGATCATCCTTAATGATCTTGAGGAAAGATAACAAGTAATTTAATCAACTAACTTCTTAAACTTAATGTTACTAATTAATTTTCTTAATATAAATTGTATGCCAAAATCTTAAAAGACACCTAAAATAACCAAGAAGGGGTACAAGTCATTTACTTTGGTCTTTGGGTTATAAAAGTAAGAAAAATTATTATGATTCGAAACTGGAAATAAAATAAATAAAAGTAAAGTTGAAGGCACTAAAGACCTATGGATCTTTTACCAATTAGGGAAGAATAACAACAAATCAATTGGAATAAGAATTTAGATGATCTCCACAAACAAAATTATCAGTAATATTTAGCGATAGATTAGCGATGAAATCATTATTTTTAGATATATTCTCTTATTGACTTTGGCTATTAAAGTAAAATATACTTTATTAATTCGAAATTGGAAAAGAAAAAATGCAAAATGAAAGGCACTAAAGACCAATATTGTATCTTTTACCAATTATGGAATAATAAGAAGTATTGAAAACATTTATAAATTCAGTGTAGATTATCAGTTTTATTCTTTAGCTATTGACAATCTTAGAAACACTATTTATTTGATTAACTGAACTTAAACACATCTCCAATCTTATAACCTGAATGAAATACACCCATAATTTCTCGTCAAGTTATAAAGGGTGTTTTCAACACTTCTCTCGGCCTTTTATTAAGAGCTTCATGCTAGCTCCTAAAAGAGTTTGAGCCCACCTGCTATGTCATGCGGTAGATCGGGGGAATCTAAGTTTAGTTAGTCAAGTAGAAAGGTGGTTTAAGGTTGTCAATTAGTAATTTGAGAATAAAACTAATAATTTACACCAAGTTCAGAGTGTTTTCAGTACATTTCTCCAATAATATTAATAATAATAACAATCAACAACAACAAATTATTAATTAAGATTATTGAGAGTTTATACCCCACACAAATACAAGATAAAAGGGTACCAAAATTCCAAAATACTTTTCCTATAAGTAGCTTAGCTTTCACTCTCATCAATCATCTAAACAACAAGAAAAAAGAAAAATCTCAAACAAGAGAAACAACAATTCTCATAAATATAGATAGAGAAAGATGTCAAAGCAAGTGATTAGTAGTAGTGTTTGTTGGGGAAAAGGTGAAAAAGTGCCACAAATTTGTAGGAAGACAGAGAGGAAGTTGAGCTTTGAATTGAAGTTGGAAACAATTGAAGAAGAGAGTGATCAAAAATATGGTGGCCAATTTTGCAAAATGTCTCACTCATCTTACAAGCTAGCTACTACTTCTTCTAATATTAGTAAGGGCTAACATATCTTGTGTATCACAAAAGTGGCTAATAATTCAACTTTTCTTGCTTTATTTTGCAATTATAAGAGGTTATATGTGCAATATTCCCACACCACTACACTTCTTATTTTAATTGCTTATTTATTTTGGAGCTCAACTAATTCAAATTTGCAATCGGACGTTCTATCGTGACAGACCGGGAGAGGGGAAGGTGGGGCAAAGTGCTCCCTATTCTAGACAAATTCTTTCTTAAGGTTTGAACTCATATTTTTTATTAAGGATGAAGGAATAATTATTGCCCTATTTAAATTTGTTATTATCTAATTTGATGATAAAACAGATTATCTATTATAACAAATAAAAATATCCCGATGATGTAAAATTTTCCTGTAATAACTGTGTGTATATATAACTTAAACACTTAATTAGATTAGTTAAATAATGAATGATTTTAAGAAAGAGTCAAATAGAAGCATATATACAGGCAGGGCCGTCTTAACCACTAGGCCACTAAAGCCATCGCTTGGGGCCTCATATTTTTGGGGGCCCCCATTTTAAAAAAAAATACTTGTACATATTACTTAAAATTATATGTAATTTAATTTTTTTTTAAAACATGTAAGAAGTATATAAAAAAAAAAGAGCCGTTAGTTTTCCCCACTTTTCTAAGGGAATGAAACATTTTTTGAAAATAATTTCCTTAAGTGGGAAATTGTGTTTCCTTATTTATCTCCTAAAAATTTGACCTTATATTATTATTTACCTTATACTCATCATTTTATTCTTTATTTAACTATTTTTATTCTCAATAATGAACTCTCTCCTAAAAAAAATGATTTATTGTTGCTTACAACTTAAAAAAGAACAAAATTTGCTTTTGAGTGTCTTCTTCAAAATCTTAAGAAGTGCAACAAGCATTCATTTTATTGAAGGAACGCAACACTATTTCGACATTATTATGTCAACTTATCAAATTCGTGAGCCAGGTTTTATTATTCTAACTTTATTTTAGAATTTTTCTTGAACTTTTGTTATGGTTGATATTCTTAGTTAGTAAGTATATATATTTTCGTTTTAATTATTATTAAGAGAAATAATACAAGTAGAAGATAATGATTTAATGGAAATATTCAATCAAATAAAAAGACTTGAGTCTTTTCCTAACACATATATTTATTCTGTAATTATTGTCTCGGCCGAAAGAAGTTTTTCGAAACTAAAATTGATAAAATCTTATCTAAGATCAACAATGTGAGATTGAATGCATTAACTATATTATCAATTGAAAATGAATTACTAAAACAAATCGATTAGAAAATAGTAATTAATGACTTCACATCTAAAAAGGCAAGAAAAATAGATTTTAAATATATATATATACATGATTATTATTATTTTTGAAAAAAAATATTAGGGCCCCTCTTTAAGGTTTGGCTTTAGGCCCCCAATCTTGTTGAGTCGGCCCTGTATACATGACCAGTTATAGAAATTAAAGTCTACCTGAACAACACTTAAATTTAGTAAATACTCTCATTTTGAATATACTTATTTAGACACCTCAATTCATCTCTATTGTATCGGTTGAACACTCTGAGTCTCCAACTTACAAAATGATCGTCTAGACACCTTCAAAATTTATGTGTCACGTCAACGTCAAATGTTCACGAGATACAGTAAAGACGAGTTACGTTGGAGTACTTCAGTTGCCAGGAGAGACTTAGTTGAGGGCGTCTAGAAATACACTCTCAAAATTAAAATGCTTACTTACCAACTAAAGCTAAATTTAAGTGTTCGTTTATGTATATCTTATGAAAAATATATGTACTCTTATGGTTGATAGACATAAAATATTGGGTGGATATATATATATATATATATATATATATATAAGACACACAAGATCTCCCCAACTAAAGAACATATATTCCTTTTTCATTATTGGTTTTGGTTGAATATTACTCCCTCTGTCTCAATTAATGTGACTTACGTTCCTTTTTAGTCAGTCTCAAGAAGAATGACACATTTCTATAGTAAGTAACAATTTAACTATAAAATATCTATTTTATCCTTAATGAAATAATTTACAGCCACACAAATTTTTATCATTCATTTTGGACCACAAGTTTTAAAAGTCTTCCTTTCTTTCTTAAACTCCGTGTCGAATCAAACTATCTCACATAAAATGAGACGGAGAAGTACTATTTAAAGGTTTTTCCACTGAAAATAAAAATTCCCTTTATTTTTCTTATTTTACCTTCTCTCTAAATTCTAGTAGGATTACATGTGAATGAATAGTGATGCCAATAATATATATTCAAAATATAACAACAGCTAAATATATAATTTTCTGGCATAGAGAATTACAGAGCTAAATATATATATTAGACATATAATATACATATGTTATACACATCTATAGAACATACACAATCGAAGTATATATATACATCAACTAGTTGGTAATTAGTTGGCCGAATGGTAATTAAATTTACGTAAATTTCCCTAACATATATTCTTCATTTAAATTTATGATGATATCCTTTCTTTTTAGTCGGTTCTATATAAGAGGATACATTTCTCATTTATCTTTACTGAGAAAATTTTACAATTAACTGGACAATATGTTTAAAATCACAACTTTGATTTATATATATATATATATTAGCTGCACAATGCTATGGCATGTTTAAGACCATCTAGTTTTTAAAAAAAAATATATATATTTTGTTTTTAAACTTTACGTCAACTCAAATTATATCATTGAAAAGTAGTTTGCGTGATTTACTGTAGTTACTTTCATAATATCACAAACATGTTGATGAAGGTACATCATACCATAAAATCCAAGAAAATAAGAAGAATAAAGGACAATAATGGAAAAAACGAAAGCCCCAATGACTATAGATCGAACCTATCCAATTTTTACAGTACGATGGTTGGTTGTTCACAGCCTAGGCTGTACCTACCATCTTTTTTTTGGGATAAATATCAACAATGCAATTCATCCAACGATAAGCTTAATCCGAATATATATATCTTAGGGATTCTTTCCAAATGTACCATACGGAGTTTGAATCAACTAATTTGTGAACACGGTTGATATATATACAACATATACACTATCCGTGAATATGTTGTGTATACACATGTATATTATACGTATATTTAGCATAAAATATACACAACTTGCACCGTCTACATAATTTTTAAACTAAATGATCGAATGGTTCAAACTCGTAATCATCCCTAGATGGTTTACAATAAGAAACTTAGAGAAGGCTTTAGAGCAGAAAAAACAGCAAACCAGCCTTGTTGAGAAGGATGAATTACATCCCAGAAGAATGAAAGTTCTGGATTTTTACATACTACATATTTCTTCTTATCTCCACAAATTCCCATGCAACATGGTTTCAATGGATTCTCAAAGTTTGAATTTCCTTAAAAAAAAAGAGAGAGAGAGATTAATTAGGGGTGAAAAAATTCAATAAATACACGATAAAACCGTGAATTAATTAGTGCATAAGGTGCAAAATGCATACTTAATTTTACGTATGTGTGATCAAAGTTCAGTAACCATACGTGAAATTAACTATTACCTGGATGGTTTTGTTGTATGTTCAAGGCAGTCATGAAGGCACTATAGAGATCAATAATGAAGAAATTTGGTCTACTAGTTTGATTGTTGAGTTTGTCTATTATTTGATGTAAAATTTGATTGTGAAATATTGAAAGAGAATTTGCATATTCACTACAATTCTCATAAGAAGAACTAATTGTCATTTTTGGCAAACAACCTATGGGTTCCATTGCTGTTATGCCTATTTTTTGAACTCCTAATCCATGTATACGTCTAAGGTTTAATTCAAGTTGACTTAATATTGATTTAGTAACATTGTCCAAGTCCTGCACCAAAAAATAAAAAATTAATTAGAAAATATGCAGATTAATGTTTTAGTTAAAGTGATCATCTAGCATTTTATTATGATTTATGGTAATGACTAGAAGAAATTAATTAATGAATATTGTTTATATTTAGAATGTGGTTTAATTTTTATATTGGCTAAAATGACATTTAAAATAGTTATTGGAGATGATTAGAAAGTAATGACATCAACAGCAAGAGAACAAAGGTTGGTGGAGTTATAATTACTTTTTCATCTTTAACCAAAACTAGATTTTGGGTTTTAGTCAAAGCGTACGGAGTCGCCTTTCGCCTTTGGTAGAGAGAGCTTTATAATTAATTATCACTCGATGTGGAACTTTCTGGCGTGAATCCAAATTTGGTCGAATTTCAATGTGTATACCGGACACTAAAATGAAAATCTGAAGAAGAAAAAAAAAAAAAAACTTCCCTAGCCAAATTTAGAAATTTCTTGTTTCTATGGGTGTTTTTTTTTTGGGTGGGTGGGTGGGGGGGTGGGGGTTGGTACTTGGTCCTCACCCGGTGTCTGGTACAAGTATTAGATGGAGTAAATTTCCGTATATATTGAAGGTGTGACGCCCCAACTTAAGATAAAATATCTCACATCGGCAGAACACTAGAGATGTTGGGTATCTAAGTAATCATGCCTTACCAACTATAGGGACGCGCTTTAAAGCCGTGCAGGCCTAAACTCAGAGCGAACAATATCACTAGCGGATTGGGCCGTTACAGAAGATAAAACACTTTCTAATAAAGACGACTTTGTATCCATTATTAAGACTTGAGATCTAGATCTATGATTAAGGATGACTTTTTTTTTTTTTTTTGTTGGAACTCCATCATGGTACTTCTCAAAGACATTTGCTAGGTAAGCAAAAGCAAGAAAATAAGACCATATAGATAACCAAACAATTCTAGATACATTATTAATTATACCTCCATATTGTTGAATATATATATATATATACACATAAAAGTTAGGTTAGTTTAACAACTTAATTACCTCCATATTGTCGTTATTTTTGGTGATGAAAGTAGCATAATCATTGCCTGCCACAGACACAATAGCAATTGATGAACTCATCTTCTCTTTGTTGTACACTTGTTCCTCTTCTTCAACAAGTTGTTGAAAATAATTTATTTGTGTTGTCATATTTGGTTGGTTAACAAAAGTATTGAATACACCTGTGCCTCCATATGCAAAATTTACCCCATAATTATCCATTTCATGTGATGATATTTTCTTTCTATTAGCATAAGGTTGTGGAGATTTTATACCAAGGAATGAAGCTGCATTAATTAATTACAAAGTCAAATATTAAGTAATTTAAAAAATTTATTAGAAAACAATAGAAATAAAAAATTTATTAAAAAACAATAGAAATTTAAACTTATTGAAAAGACGAAATCTAAAGATTTTTTAGAACATGAGTACATCATCAGAATTCAGATAAAAGAGAAAAAAGAAAGTATTAAGTCATGAAAATTGTTCTAGCCTTACTACTCCGATCGAGTAAATAACTCAATATTAAACCAAGTACATCTTTTAGTCTTTTTGAAACATGATCCAGCAAACTATATAAGATCATATTCTAAGAAATATGAACATAGAAAACTTGATTTTGCGGAAAGATCAAGTGTTCACATTTATCATAATTTAATTTTGAAAGTAAAATCCGCCCCCGATTGGATGGGTTGGTTAGTCTATAACTCATTAATTTATTAATTAATGATT
>JAJOOO010014093.1:0-23322 GCA_029582685.1 Solanum piurae | reverse complement strand
CTAGGAAGTGATCATAGGCTCTTATTCTGATAAGTCCACAAATTGCCTAAAAGAAGGATCCAACCAAATGAAATAAATGCACCATTTGATCCAAATACTTTTAGCCTAAAATTTGACCATTTCCTTCTAAACCCACAACTCACCTTCCCATAATCGACTATGTTGGCCCCGGTCCCTCCTTGGACATGTGCAGCTCGACTTAGGCCAAAAGCCTAAGTTGAGGGTGGCTAATGTAAAAAGTAACCTCAATCTTGTCCCTGACCCGACATTGGGTAATGTGCACCTCAACCAATGGAAAATCCATAAGTTGAGGGTGACTATGAAAGAGGAAACCAAAAGAAAATTGGGTATGAAAAGAGTTTGATGTTGAAAAAGAGAAGAAAGGATGTGACTTGTTGAAAGCTATAGAAAAGAATAAAATGCAAGATAATGTTAAAAAAAAAATTAATTAATTAAAGAGCTACAAATTCTAAAGTCACATCCATGGTTGAAGAAAATGTAGGGAAAAAATAGGGCATAAAGAGGTTGAAAGCCTAGTGTAATGTCAAGGAGGGCAGAAAGTCACTAAGAAATACCCAAATGCACCACACCTGACCCTGAGCCTATGTTACAAGCCAAGAAAGTCCTATAGTGATCCTGGAGTCTAATTTTGGGAGTCTAAGCAGTGAAAATAAGGGCAAGAACCTATCCATGCGATATAACACACTTTCTCAATGTGATTTGTGTTTCGTAGTTCATTTTGTTTTATGTCTACATGTCTTATAGTCTACTTGCTTACATATTATATATTTTGTAGATTTAGTACTCATGCATCATGTGCTCATCTAGTCCATTTCGTACATGCCTTATAGCTCATTCGCTCACACGCTACCCTATAGTTCATATGCGCACGTACAACACATATTTCTATAGCTTAATACCCGTATATAATGCGCTCCCCTTTGTGCTAGTCTGCCTATGTGTCATACTCAATATGACTTATTTATCTGTATTATATGCCCCTCTGTGCTTATTGACTTGATTTTTGAAAATTTTGGGAAAATGTTTCATTCTATCAAGATGTAGTGATGATTTTGACTAGAAAAGGTTGGGCATATATGTAAATTTTATCACAACTAGATAAATAACTTAGCATAATACCTTATTCGAAGGTGCGACATAAAACTTTAGAGTTTATATTAACATATATGTGTTCTTATAATACTCACATCTGAAAAGCGTCATGAGTTAAAAGAGAAGGAAAAGTAGTGCTCCGATAGGTTAGGCCTATGATTTTATGTGTCCGTTCCATTTTAAAAAAAAAAGGGAGATACTATAGCTATTCTTGATTGTTAATGCCCGGAAGCTAAGCTCAAAAGGTGTAACCTCCATTGAAGTATTGTGGAAGGAATATAATATAACATAAGATACTTGGGAATAGAAGATGGTAGAGCTCCTAAATACCCCTCCTCATTCTAAACATCAACATAAAGATCTGAGATCATGTGGTCCCCTTATATGATCATAAATCCTACTAGCATTTGTTCATTTTATATGTCATTTGCATGGCTTGTGTTTAGGTATATTAAAGTCCTAATTTGTATGAGTTCTACTTGTGTATCTTCAGTGAATTACATGGTCAAGAAAGAGGTTTAATTTGTCATATTATTATTTCACGAACCATATCTATTGAGACTTCAAGCTAGACTTGACTATACGTGTTTTAGGTTAGTCTATGGATTTTGGATTGTCCTATTTACAATGGGAATTCTCGCAAATATCTATATGAAATTCCAAGATTAACTGAACTATCAGATGCACCTATCATTCGAGGACGAATGATCATAAGGAGGGATGATGTAACATCCCGTATTCTACGTGTACTAGTTTTATTTACATGATGCTTATAATTTGCCTTGTGGTATAGTTATGGACTCGGTTTCCTATGCGACTAGTGACAGTAAAATAGGTTTAGAGCCAACTGTCCATAGATTTTGATGCCACCCGATTAAGTTGACGTCGATGGAAGTAGTTAAACTTGATATCATAAGGTGGTATTTGAGTCTAAAGTTTAAATTGACATAGTGTATATAAGTTTTAAGTTAAGTTAAAGTATTAAAGTCTAGAAATGGAATAAATTATTGAGGTGCTTTCTTGGCTACACTAAGCTAGTAGGTGACAAGTAGGTGCATCACCTACTTTGACTTATTTGTAACATCTTGCAATTTGAAATAATTAGGAAGAAGCTAATAATTGGAACTAGTCATTTTTGGAAAGAATGAAAATCTGGAAAATTTGTTTAAGTTAGGAAAAGTTGAGTTATGGTCAACTTCAAACGGACATAACTCCTAGCTCAGGATGATTTAGGTGTACTTCAAGATATGGTTAGAAATATCTTGGGATGATCTTTCCAATGTCGCCGAGTTTGTGCGATTCCGAGTTTGTATGAGTAAGTTATACCCTTTGGAAGTTGGGCTGTTGGATTAAGGAAAGTCAAATCCAGATTTTGGAAGGGCAATTTAGTATTTTCCTTACCTAATTATTCTAATTCGTTTTTAGGAGTTTAATTGGGGTAAAGTTAGATTTTAGTCAGTTTTAGAAAAGTTAATTTTACTCTAGAGCTTGGAGAAGAGGAGAAAAGAGGAGAAATGAGAAGAACGTCCAAGATTCATCGATTTCGTCAAGGGTAGCTTGTGGATTTCGTTGGGGGTGATCCCTAAAAGGTATGTGAGATCACATAGCATTGGGTTAGTTCACCCACGTGCCAATCATGATTCAATTCAGCGAAATATGTGTGATTTGAAAGTAAATCCTTTGAGTTCTTGATGAAATTCGTTTGAATTCTTGTGGGTTGTTTTGTTGAAGTTTCTTGCGATTTGATTCATGTTTCTGGGTATAATTTCGGTTTGAATCTATCATGTATTGAGGGTATAAATAATCCTAAGTGTTTGGGGAAAGAACCATTGAAGTTTAGAGGGTTTAGAGTTGAAAAATGGAGAAGAAAAATCGTCAAACACCTGGGGAAGGGAGTGGGCCGTCGCGCCAGCCAGCACCCCCCAAAGCAGTCCCTAAATGTGGGGCTCTGGGGCGACGCGCCAGCCAGAGCGCCCCGACTTGTTCTCTGAATGTTGAGGGCTGGCGCCCCACGTCTCTCAGATCTCCAGGGACGCCAGTTCTTCCCATTCTCCCCCCCATCTTTTCGTACTTGTTCCCTAGCAACGTACCTATGTTTTCTAGTTGATTACAACACTCTAAGGTACATATAAACATCATGAAATCATCCATGAACATGAGATCATGAACCTTGAATTCATAATCCAATTCAAGGAAAGTTAAGATCTAAGTCAAGGAAAGTCAAGAGTCAAGTCTAGGAAGTTCTCAAAGTCTTTTCAAGAAGTCTTTTGCAAATGCTTTTAACCTTGTTTTAAGACTTAAAGTTCAAGTTGAGTAAAGATTAAAGAGTATAGATTGAAGTTCATTTCTTCAAAAAGTATATGTGGACTAAGTATTCCCAAAGAGATTTAAAATGTTTTCACATTTAAATAAGAAGGGAAACTGAGATTTTCAAAGAGCTGTCGGGATAGTTTTCAGAAAAGAGTAATCGCTTTCTAAATGAAGCAAGAGGGGGAAACTTTGATTTCCAAGATAGCCTTTGAGCTAAGTTTTTAAGCACTAATCTCAAATCACAGAAAGAAGAATGTTTTTAAACATAAAGAGCTAGTATCATATTTTGGGAGTAGTAGTGAGCACTGATATGGGGACAAGCTTGAGTTCAGATAACTCACGTCTCCATAAACCATGTAGCTATCATGGGTAGAAAAGGGTCATACTTTTTAGATGAATCCTTTTCGCATAGACTAGTGGATCCACTTAGTAGTTTAGGTCCTATACCTCTGGACGGGTATAGGATGCGATGGCAGCGTGAGGTAGATCGATGTATCATCACTATAACTCTTATGTGATGGTTGTCGGTTAGAGAAACTCCCACAGAATTTACTGTATTTTTCTATACATCAGTTTATTGTATTTTTACATATATTTCAGAGCTATGTTGTATCCTTGTATATACACAGAGTTGACATCATGTTTTTAAACAACTTTTCTTTATATTGCACTTGTTTTAAACTTCTTTATATTGAAATGAGTTCAGTAAAGTATTCATGAGTTAACAAGATCCAAGGTAAGTGTTTCTTTCATATTCCCTTTCAAGCCTAGTTGTTTTAGCATTCCAACTCGCATACTCATACATTCAATATACTGATTCCAGTTGGCCTACATCGTCTTATGATGTAGACACATGTAACTAGGATCGGCATTCCAGCGCACCGGTTATCTAGTGAGCAGTTCAGAGTCAGTCGGTAAGCCTCCTTGCATTCCGGGGGATCTATTTTCATTACTTTCTAGTTAGTTCATTAGGATGTTGTGGAGTTGTCCCAACATCCATCTCAGTTGTTTTAGAGGCTTCATAGACAATCAGATGTTAGTCCTTTGAGTCTTTGCATTATCATTTCTTATTGTTAAGTGGGTTGCCACTTTTGGCCAAGTTGAATGTTTAACCTTTAAACATTCTCAGTTATTTTATTATTCAGCTCAGTTAAGTGTTATTGATCATTTTAAGTATAAATATTATCTTCCACTGAGTTAAGTAAGCCAGGACAAGGGTCCGCTTGAGGCCAGCAATGGTCTTCGAGTGCCAGTCCCGCCCAGGGTGTAGGCTTGGGGCGTGACATTATTGTCCAGCCCAAAAGACCAAGTAGGTGCATCACCTACTAAGACTCTTTTGACCATGTTATTGGGCCAAGTACACTACCACCTACTTGCATTAATCTGGCCCAAGTTGAGTAGAAGTATAAGGGGAAAGGACAGCCAAGGCCCAATGTTCTCAAGTCAAAAAAGGCCCAAGTGAAAAGTCCAAGTAGGTGGATCACCTACTTGACAAATTATGGCCCAAAATGAGTGAGAAAGTCGGCCAAAGCAGGTCCCTTTAAAAGGGATTGATATCAACTTTTTCCAACCATTTTTACTTTGACAAAAAAATTTGATTTCTAGATCTTTCTCTCTTCTCTCTCTTAGCTTCACACAGCAGCCATTAAATACCATTAGGGTTGTTGAATATTAGGGAGTTCAAGCTATTGGAACGTATAATTTAAGAAAATTTAAGGAGGAAAACCTTTACCTTGAAGAATCCAAGTCTTAGCAAGTGGTAGTTCTGTCCATCAAGGTAAGCTAATGCAATTTTCTCCCTTGTTCTTGAGTTAATTAGGACATTTGGTATGTGTTAGTGATTTGTAAATTGTTCCTTTTACATGGCGTAATATTGGGGAGGATGTTCAGGTGATTAGTGCATGTTGGGACAGCCATGGAGGGGAGTCCTCTTTAAATTCAGTTATGAACATGTTTGAGCACTTTAAAAGTAATGTTAGCTCTTCAAGTGCTGGTGATCAGACACCATGATTCATATTTCTTCTATTACATTATTATGTTTAAGGATTGTTTTATGTATGTTATGATAAGGGATGTGACTTGATGTGCGGGGAGGTTATGGAGACGTTAAAGGACTTAAATATTACAGGGAGTTTTGGGGAGAACCTGATACGAAGGTTGTATAATATATAGATGTGATTTAAGGGAAAGCGAAGGAAAGAAAACATTGGCTAGATAAATTGCATGCTTACTGCTTGGTTACTATTTTGGTGAGATCAAGTAGCTCAAATTGATTGATTAGCTACTAATACTAGTCTTACAACTTATTTTTATCGTAGATTAGTAATTTTAAGAGAAGGAGCTTAAGTCATACTTTTTGAACTGTTTAGCTTGGCATGTAACGCTATTCGATTTCCTATTTCTTTGTCATGAATCCAACACTTGAATTACAAAAAGTAGTTTTCTAAGTGACCTTGGTAGTGAGTGATCCATAGTTTCAGTTCCTACTCCCTAGAGCATTAAAGTGAGTACTCTAATATGAGGTTGTTACTAAATGTACGTTCTTACACTACCAAGTTTTAGCATGCAAGGTTTAAACTTGTTTCATCATCAAAGTACCCTTGGCACGTATTTCCCTTATATAAATAAAAATGATCCTAGATTACAGATGGTACATATGTTTATGTGTTGGATATACAACCTGCCAAATCATGCCAACTTTCTTTAATTGTCTATATATATATATGTCATCTTGTCACATGTTCTATGTTCCTTTTATTGGTTATTACTCCCATTGTGTTAGACTATAATGTTACCTCACAAGATCCCTACATGCTCTATTGTACATTTTATATGTACTTACTTGGAATATGTATCCGTCCTTAAGTTGAATCTGTCCACGTTTTCCCTTGATTCCACTTTTATGTATACTTTGTATTTGATATTAGTTAGTGAGTATTTGGCTATCATATAGAGTTCAAATCTCTTGGTTGAATGTTAAATGTCTTCACTTGATATGTACTTCAATTTGAGATGTCAAAATGCTTACTGAGTCATATAAGCTCATTTAGTATTACACGTTCATGTCACATTTGCTTCCCAGGTCATTGTTATTATCGTAAGTCCATATTATCATGTCTTCTACTAGTGGTTCATAGTTCCAAATCTCAACAATGATTACCACAACCAAAACATCAATCTCAAAAGAGTTATGAACATTAAAACAACAATCTCAAAGATTAAAGAATCTAAGTGATGCAATCTGAATAATTATGGGTGGCTTCCCAGGGGAAAATGCCTAGCATGGGTCGATCCCAATTGGTATAGAAGGGTGGCAGCTCAGGGGTGAAAAGGCCAATTAGACTGAAGGGAAGGTGCGAGCAGAGAAGGAACTGTTGAAAGGCAACTAGTGAAGATGCCAATATACCTCTTCCTCGAACAATTGAATCTGAATCGGTTCTTGCTAGGCTCTTTATAAGAAGGACGATGAAACTTGATCAAATACAAATAGGGGAAAGCCTAGCATGGGCCGATCCCAATTGGTATGGAAGGGTGGTAGCTCAGGAGCGAAAGCCTAGAATGGGCCGATCCTAATTTATGGAATTCTGAGGGCAGCATCCCAAGGGTTAAAATGCCTAGCATATGTCATCCTATTCTAGCACTAATCAGCTGATCATTTATATCATATGTCTTATAAATATTATAATGGACAGAAAAGTATAGAAAAGAATGTAACATACACAATTCCACAAGTATAAGCAAAGGTGGTCTCTAATCCTTATCTATTGGTATATGGTTTCACTTGAGGTCTCATTTTACATATGGTTGTATTATGCCTTACATATTCACTACATTCTTTCGTACTGACGTCCCTTATTAGGGACGCTGCATTTGATGATGCAGGTACAAGTACTCAACTAGTAGATCTCCCCAATAGAAGAACATGATACTCAGCGTTTGTTGGTGAGCTCTCCATTGATTCGGGGCTTTGGTGAGTCATTACTATGCGTATTTTCATAGTGGTACAGTCATGGATTCTAGTAGAGGGTTTGTAGACATTGTAAAGGATCATCTGTATTCATAGTTTCACTTCTCAAATGCATCGGTTGAGTTAGTCAACATGTGTTGTATATGAAGTTTCTCATTAGTAAATCTATCTACATATTAGTTTACTTTCTCATCATAGGTCACTTGAAAAGCATGTGTTCATATGGTACTTGTTCACCTCACCTAGGGTTGGGGTGTGACAAGAAAAGCTTCCTCCAGGCTTTTTTAGAAGGTTTATTAAGGATTATTGGGCATGCAGGCTTTTATAGGAGTTTATTAAGGATTTCTCCAAAATTCCACACCCTTTGTGCAAATTGCTCGAAAAGAAGTGTAAGTTTGATTTTGATGATGCTTGTCTGAGAGCATTTGGAGAGTTGAAAGCAAAGCTAGTTTTTCATTATTTCACCAGATTGGGGGAAACCATTTGAAGTGATGTGTGATGCAAGTGGAGTGGCGCTTGGTGTGGTATAGGACATAGGCGAGAGAAGATTCTTTATCCTATTGCCAGCAAAGCTCTGAATGTGGCTCAAAAGAACTATACGGTGACTGAACAAGAAATCTTTGCTGTGATTTTCGCATTTGAGAAATTTTGTTCCTACTTGCTTGGTACTAAGGTGTGCATACTGACCATTCTGCATTGAGGTATCTGATGGCTAAAAAGGATGCAAAATTTAGGTTGATTAGATAGGTGTTGTTGCTACAAGAGTTTGATTTTGAGGTGAAATATAGAATAGGGGTAGAAAATCAAGTTGCCGATCATTTGTCCATATTAGAGGAGGAAGCTATGCTCAAGCTAGGAGATGGGGATGGGATTAATGATGTTTTTCCAGACGAACATGTATTGGCTTCTTCTCATGATCTTATTCCTTGGTTTGCAGACTTTGCTAACTACTTGGCAAGTGATCTGGTTCCATCAGATTTGTCTATTCCCCAAAGGAAAAAGTTTATGCATGATGTGAAAAAGTTCTTTTGGGATGAGCCTTATTTTTTCCGTATTTGTGCTGATGGGATTATTCGTCGCTGTGTGCTCGAGGTTGAGATGATGAGTATACTAGAGGAGTATCATTCATCGCCAGTTGGTGGGAATCATAGTGGTATTCAGACTACTCATGAAATCTTGCAGTGTGAGTATTACTTGCCAACCATCCACCAAGATTCTCATGATTTTGCCAAGTCTTGTGATCGTTGCCAAAGAGAAGGAGGAATTTCGAAGAGGCAAGAGCTACCTATGAATCTGATATTGGTGATTGAGTTGTTTGATGTATGGGGCCTTCACTTTAGGGGTCCATTTGTGAGTTAACATTGGATGAAGTATATTCTTGTTGCGGTTCATTATGTTTCGAAATGGGTGGAAGCAATTGCACTTTCAAACAATGAAGGGAAAAGTGTCACCACATTCCTGGAATCGAGTATCTTCTCAAGATATGGTACACTTAGGGTGATTATCAGCGATGGTGTTTCCCACTTTTGTAATAAGTTGTTCAAGGCGTTGCTAGAGAAATATGGAGTTCGTCACAATGTAGCCACTCCTTACCATTTGCAGTCTAGTGGGCAAGTTGAAGTGTCAAACAGAGAGATAAAGCAAATCCTTGCAAAGACTGTGAATGCAAATATAATTGATTGGTCAAAGAGGCTTGATGATGCTTTATTGGCCTATCACACCGCATTCAAGACTCCCAGGCATTCCCCCTACCAACTTGTATATGGGAAGTCATGCCATTTTCTGGTAGAGCTAGAGCATAAGATTTTGTAGGCGCTAAAGAAGTTGAATTTGGATTGGGGCGCCGCATCGAATCAAAGAATGAATGACATGAATGAGCTTGATGAGTTTCGCCTAAAAGCTTATGAAAGTTCAGCCTTGTACAAGGAGAAGACGAAGAATTATCATGATCAAAAGATTGACAAGCGTGAATTTGTTGTGGGTGATCTGGTGCTTCTATTCAATTCAAGGTTGCGCTTGTTTCCGGGCAAGCTCAAGTCCAAGTGGACCGGGCCATTCAAAGTCACTCAAGTGTTTCCATATGGAGCGGTCGAGCTCAAGAACAAGGAGGAGACAAGGTTCAAAGTGAATGGGCAAAGGATCAAAGTCTACATGATGAAATTGGAGAGCGTGCAAGAAGTGATTGAGGCCTATTATCTTGATGAAGTCTGAGTAATCAAGGGGCTTGCGTCATGCCACAACGTTAAATCAAGCGCTGCTTGGGAGGCAACCCAAGATGTACAATTTAGCCAACTATAGGTTTTTATTTTCGATTTAGGAGTTTTCTTCTTTTATTTTAATTTATTTAACTCTTTCGATAGGTGTTTTATTTTTGTATTAGTGTTGGCTAGATATAGAATATGGTATGTGTCTAAAAAGTGTCCAGAAAATATAAAAGAAGGTCCTAATGGTTGCTACGTGTGCAGGGATGAAAAGCTGAATCTACAGAAAAAGGTTGTGCAGAGGTCTACGGACCCCACCGACGGTCCATGGGTCCATCCACGGACCGTGAATGGCGTCCGTAGACCCCAGGTAAGTTTTCTAAAGATACTAAGTGTTAGAGTGACCTACGGTCGGTAGGTCGACCCAAGGACCATAGACGGGGTCTCGTGGGTCCAAAACTAGGGTTGTGTCGACCCGACCCGAACCCCCTTTAAATAAAACCATTCAAATTCAAAACACTTCCCACGTCTAAATCCGCCCAACCATTTTGCAACCTTCTAAATTCCCTTAATCATTCCTATAACTCCCATATCATTCCCCATTCACTTCCTAAATCCCAAATCATCCCTTCTCTCTTCCAAATCCCTCATTTTCATTCCCTAGCGATTCCACAAGTCCGGGTTCGGTGTCAAAGGCTTACCAAAAGGGTCTAGAAGCTTATTGCGGTCACACACTCACCATTTTTGTATACTTGTAAGGCATGTTGATTTCTCCCGAACTTTAAAATTAATCATAGTTTCCTTTTGAAATCACAACAATGAACTTGACCTTGGGTTGTTAATTTTGTGTTTGTATGTGAAATTGTATGCTAGAACACCCTTGATATGATGGTATGTGAGTGTGTCATTACTTAAAACTGAATAATCCAAGTTAATAAGCCGAATTGGAAGTTTTGACTTAGGGTTCATGGGTATCGGTGTGATAAATTGTGAAATTCGGTAAAATTGGAACCCTAAGGATGATAAACTACCATATTACTTGTTAAAATGCATGTATAGGCGTAAGTTGTGAAAATTGGTGAAGGAAAAGGATTGAAAGAAGTGAACCATCTGAAACCTGGCACATCCACGAGACCCCGTGTACGGACCGTAGGTCAGGTCCGTGGGTCAGAAGCACACAACATTTTTGCTAAGTGTCGAACCACGGTGTGGACTACGGTCCAACATTCCAACAATGAACCATTCTACACATCCAAGGTTCCCACATCAGAGACCCAATTTTGGATATTCTTACCTACGGAGGGGATCTACGGACCGTAGGTACCCACCGTGGGTCGGCAGTTCAGCTACTGCCCAATATTTTATTTTTGTTTTTCATTTTGATTCGTTTCCTATTCTAAAATTCTTCCAAGTGTTTTATTTGCTTGTTTTGGTACTAACTAAGCTCCTACAGGAACTATTGTAACACCCCGGAAACTAGTAGACTAAACTAGGGCCTTAAGCTAGGGTTCTATAGTTTGATGAATGTGGGTTAGAGTCGTAGATGAGACTTTTTGTACTTTGAATGAGGGGCTTAGGGGTTGAACATCAAGGCATGTCTTACACTCCGAAAACTAGTAGGCCATCTAGGGCTTAGTGAGGGCCAAGGCAAGGGGCAAGAGCCAAGGCCAAGGGGGCAAGGCCCAAGGCCAAGGCTTCCCAAGTGTGGAAGCACACTGCCTCAAGTCCACGACCACCACCACGGCTCGTGGAGTGGACCACGGCTCGTGGTGTGGTTTGTGAGACCAAGGCAGTAGCTCCCTAAGGGCTGCCTCAATGTGACCTACCTCCATGAGGTACTTCACGACTCGTGGTCTTGACCACAGATCATGGGAAGGCTCGTGAAGGTGCCTTAGGAGGAGGGGAGCGAAAACCTTTTAGATCTTAGTAGAGACCCATGTTCACGACCACCTTCACGACCAGTGGTATTGACCACGGTCCGTGAAGGGGTCCGTGGAGTCTCCTTAGGGTGTGGGAGGCAAGGCCTTGAGGCCTAGCTACTACTGCCCCAAGACAACAACTCGTGGGCTTGACCACGGATCATGAGAGGTCTCGTGGTCTTCCCTTGGCCTCAAGGAGGGTTGGCAAGTTGAGGGGAGCCACTGGTCAAGGGACCACGGGCCGTGGTGCCCTTGATGGCTTGTGAACTTGGGTGTGGCCCCTGGCAAGGGGATGCCTAGTGAGGGTTAGTTTAGTAAATTCCCAAACGTTTAGTTAATTAATGGGGTCGTTTTATATGAGTTTTATTCACCTATTTAAGGGATTTTAAGTCATTAACCAACAATTTTAAGTCACTTTACACAAGACCCAAATCAAAACCCCAAATCACTCCTCTCTTAAATATTTCTCTCTCTAGAAAACCCCCATTGAAGAAGAAGCTAGAGGTTGAAGCTAAGGTCAAAAACAAAGGTTCCATTGTTGAAGGCTTGTGCTAGGGCTTTGTTTAAGGTATGTTTAGATTTTCATATAAGGGTTCTTCCACCCATAGAGTCCCCTAGGATTTCCCCTAATTTTGTGAAGAAGAACCCCAATCTAAGTTAGGGTTACTTCAAATGTGTGGGTATAGTTGGGTATGATTCCAAAAGGTTGGATAATACTTATTTATGGTTAATTTAGCATTGTATTGTGATATTATGATGAAATCATGCGAATTATATGGTTAATCCTAGTTTATTGAATGAGTTACATGTTTTGTGGGTTTATGCCATCAGAGGTGAATTAGGATCATATAATCATGAATTGAATTAGACCTTGTTAAATATAATTGATCTTGACTTGTAAAGCTAGAATTGAACCTTTACGATCAATTAAGACTAGAATCACCTAGTAATGAAAGATGTGATCAAAATATCTTGAAATCTAGGTATAAAGAAGAGATTAAGAAAGAAACCTAGAGAGTAAGGTTTGTGATCATGATAGCTAGGGCTTTAGGGTGAAGCTAATGTGATCAACTATTGATGTAAAGGCATTGAGAGTAAAGTATAAAAGAGAATAGAAGTCTAATAGGTTGGATTATGGTGGAAGGCCTATACTCACCTAACCTATCTTATGAATGCTTGAAAGTATGAAGTGATAGAATCACTTGAACATGGATTGATTGTCAAGAACATCCTTCCATGAGTTATGACTGTTAAGCAAGGCTTCACAAGTAAATCTTGGGGTGTATGCTTGGCCTCAAGTGGATATTGAAGATGAGATGGAGTGTCACACAAGGTAGGGTTCGGGCTCCAAGTAGAAAGGAGAACCACACCTAAATGATGTGAGGACTATCCAAGTTAAAGGGGGAACTCTTACGTAGTAGAGTGTGGGTTTCCCAAAGTTAGGTCTCATGAGATGGGAGCCTTCACATGAGTTGAGTCAAGGTTCCTAGTAGCAATCTACATATCCAATGAACTAATACATGCTTAAAGAAGCATCTCATAGTGTTCTAAAGCATAAATGAACTAAGACTTACTTAATGAAGTACCTCATAGTGTTCAAGAGTATGAATGGACTTAGACATGCTTAAGGTAGTATCTCATAGGTTCCATATGAGTAAGGAACTTAGACATACTAAAAGGAGTATCTCTTAGGGTTCAACCGAACAATGAACTTAGATGTGCTTAAGAGAGTACCTCATAGTGTTCTAAAGTTAAAGAGAGAAACTAGGTTCCAAACCAAGAAGTAATAGTAAGAGGACCTAAAAGTGGTACTTAACATGATTAGTATTATGGGATGCTATGATTGCATTGCACAAGTATGACTTAGGGTTACTAAAGAGATGAGTTGAGATAAGATTGTGCCTTAGTTACCTTCGTTGCTATAGTGACTAAAGGTGAGATATTCCCTTAGTTAAGAGAGTTGAGCTAATAATGAGACCAAAGGAGGGTGAGTATGATTAAGATGACTTCAAGGTTATGCTTGGTATGAAGGGTAATATGGGATTCCTTTCATGCATTGCACAAGTGTGTCTTGAGGTTACTTAGGAGTATGGTGCCCTTATGGTAGAAAGACTTAAGACTTAACCATGCTTATAGACTATGATTAAGATGACCAAAAAAGGATACTTGGCTTGGGTGGTATTATGGGATGATATTCTTGCTTTGCACTTGTATGCTTTTGAGGTTACTTGAGAATGGTGCTATTATGGTATAGATGACTAAGAGTCAATTATGCTTATATGATTATGACTTATCTCATATGCTCATTAACTATGTCTTATGTTGACTTATGTTTATATGATGCTTATGCTGGAGATTATGCTATGTCTATGATGATTATGTTATGACCATGCTATTATCTCTTATGCTTATGTCTTATGGTGACTAACCATTTTGAGATGCTCTTATGATGTTGTGCTAGCTTTCATACTGGGTACATTTTGTACTAATGGATATTGCCTACATTCTAATCAAATGTAGGGTTTTGAAGATTGAGTTGCTTTGGAGGCTAGGTTTCTAAGGTGCAAGAAGAGTTGAAGAATTGGTGAGTCCTCATAGCTTCGAGGACAAACCCCTTATGTTTCCTTTATGTCATTTCCTTATGTTTTAGACATTTATGTGGGCTGCATCCCAAGTCTTTTATTCAACAGTTTTAATAGATGGTTTGAGACAAAGTTTTAGTAAAGACTTCCGCTTGCTTATGAAAAAACTGTTTTTGATTGTATGCTCTTAAAAAAGTTTTAAATTTTCCCATACTTTTCTAGTATCCTATGTTATGATCATACTAAGGGTTTGTATGAGACCCTTTCGGGGTCAAGTACGCCATGTTGTACATCTAGGGGGTACCCCTGGGTCGTGACAACTATGGCCCCTAAGCAAGCTCTGACTTACGCCACAAAGGGAAAATCAAAGTCTGTCGCTTCCTCGCGACGTTTGATCATTGTGGAGGACACTAAGGACATTGACTATATTCTTCCCAACACCAAGACCTCCCCTACCGCTCCTCGCACTATGAGGAACCCAACCCAATTGGTGGTTCCCGATGTGGTCACTACCCCCAGTTTGATGAGGGGGCCACACCGATCGGGTCACCGGCTGGCTCTGAGTACGCATCCGGCTCCAGTTCTAATGGCATCACTGCCTCCTCCTCTAAGGCTTATAGTGACATTCCAGTGCCCCCAGTACCGTGCCTGCACCAATTTCTGAGGAGCCTAATCGATGGTGTGTGGAGGGATAATTTTAGTTATACAGAGATGCCCGTGTGCTGAAGAGAACGATAGGATGGCTTGACTAGTCACCGATGAGCGTCGGGTTCTCACAGGTAGCCTCCACACCGCTCCAGTCAATGAGGGGAAATTCCGTAGGTACATGTGTAAGTGGATGGCATGACCCCAAGCATGTACAATGAGGAGATAGTCAGGGACTTCTACACCTCCTATGCCACCACCATCATGTCACACCCTAACTCTAGGTGAGGTGGACAAGTACCATATGAACACATGCTTTACAAGTCACCTATGATGAGAAAGTAAACTATTACTATGCAGATATATTTACTAATGAGAAGCTTCATATACAACACATGTTGACTCGCTGAACCGATACATGTGACAAGTGAAACTATGAATTCAGAAAATAGATTTACAATGTCTACAAAACCTCTACTGGATACCACTATGAAATACGCATAGTAAAGACTCGGCAAAGCCCTAAATCAACCTGAAGCTCACCAACAACCGCTGAGTATCATGTGCTTCTATTGGGGAGATCTACTAGTTGAGTACCTGTACCTGTAGAATAAAATGCAGCATCCCCAATAAGGGACGTCAGTACGAAAGAATGTACTGAATATGTAAGGCATAATACAACCATATGTAAAATGAGAGCTCAAGTAACACCAAATATCAATAGATAAGATTTAGAGACCACATTTGCTTATACTTGTGGAATCGTGTATGTTACACTCTTTTCTTTACATTTCTTTGCATTACAATATTTATAAGACATATGATACAAATGACCAGCTGATCAGCGGTAGAAGAGGATGACCCATGCTAGGCATTTTAACCCCTGGGATGTTGTCCTCATAATTTCACAAATTGGGATCGGCCCATCCTAGGATTTCACCCTTGAGCTGCCACCCTCCTATACCAATTTGGATCGGCCTATGCTAGGCTTTCGCCCCTGAGCTGCCACCCTTCTATACCAATTGGGATCAATCCATGCTAGGCATTTGCCCCTGGGCTGCCACCCATAATTATACAAATTGCTTCACTTAGATTCCTTAATCTGAGATTGTTGTTTTGATGTTCATAACTCTTCTGAGATTGTTCTTTTGATGATCATAACTCTTTTGAGATTGTTGTTTTGGTGGTCATAATCATTGTTGAGATTTGGAACTATGGACTAGTAGTAGAAGACATATGAATACTTACGATAATAACAAAGACCTGGAAAGCAAATATGACATGAACATGTAATACTTAGGAGTTTATATGACTCAGTAAGCATTTTGACATTTCAAATTGAAGCACATATCAAATGAAGACATTTAACATTCAACCAAGAGATTTGAACTCTATATGATAGCCAAATACTCACTAACTAATATCAAATACAACGTATACATGAGCGTGGAACCAAGGGAGAACGTGGGCAAATTCAACTTTAGGACGGATACATATTCCAAGTAAGTACATATAAAATGTACAATAGAGCAAGTAGGGATCTTGTGAGGTAACATTATAATCTAACATAATGGGAGTAATAACCAATAAAGGGAACATATAAACATGTGAAAAGATGACATATATATAGATAATTGAAGCAAATTGGCATGATATGGGTAGTTTGTATATCAAACATATAAACATATGTACCATGTGTAATCTAGGATCATTATGATTCATATAAGGGAAATACGTGCCAAGGGTACTTTGACGATGCTACAAGTTTAAACCTTGCATGCTAATACTTGGTAGACTAAGCACGTACATTTAGTAACAAACTCATATTAGAGTACTCACTTTACTGCTCTAGGGAGTAGGAACTGCAACTATGGATCAGTCACTATCAAGGGCAATTAGAAAGCTTACTTTTTGTAATGCAAGTGTTGGATTCATGCCAAAGAAATAGGAAATTGAATAGCCTTACATACCTTGCTATACAATTCAAAACGTATGACTTAAGTTCCTTCTCTTCAGATTACTAATCTACAATAAAATAAGTTGTATGACTAGTATTAGTAGCTATTCAATCAATTTGAGCTACTTGATCTCACCCAAATAGTAACCAAGCAGTAAGCATGCAATTTATCTAGCCAGTGTTTTCTTTCCTTCCCTTTCCCTTTAATCGTGTCTATATACTGTACAACCTTCGTATCAAGTCCTCCCCAAAACTCCCTGCAATAATTAAGTCCTTTAACGTCTCCATAAATTTCCTGCACAACCAGTCACATCTCTTAACATAACATACATAAAATAATCCTTAAACATAATAATGTAACAGAAGCAATATGAATCATGGTTTCTGATCACCAACACTTGAAGAGTAGCTGAGTGTCGTATGCTCCTATTGAGGAGGTCTACTAGCTGGAGTACATGTGCCTGTAGCATGAAATGCAGCGTCCCCCCGCGAGGGACGTCAGTACAAAAAATATACTGAATATGTAAGGCAATAACATATATAAAATAAAAGTTCGAATGAAACCAAGTATCAATATATGTGTGCATAAATCAGAATAGAAGACCACCTCTGTTAACTCTTGTGGGATCATGTAAGTTACATTCTTGTCTATACCTTTCTGTGTGTTAAGATATTTATAAGGCATGTGATACGAATGACCAGCTGATTAGTGGTATAAGAGGATGACCCATGCTAGGCATTTTAACCCCTGGGATGCGGTCCTCAAAATCACACAAATTGGGATCGGCCCATGCTAGGCTTTCGCTCCTGAGCTGCCACCCTTCATTAATCTTTGAGATTGCTGTTTTGGTGGTCATAATCATTTTTGAGATTTGGAAATAAGGACCAGTAGTAGAAGACATGAAAATAATACTTCAAGACAGTAACAATGACATAAGGAGCTATGTAATGCATTACTTGTGAGCTTAAATGATACAATTGACTTCAACTGACTGTAGAGTACTGAACATATAATGAAGTAATTCTATACACTAAGGAGACGGGGAAATATTGTTAGCTATTTGGAGATCGTACGCTGCCACTATCGCAAGTATCAGATTTCATGCCAAGGAATATGGAATCGAATAGCCCTACATACCTTATTTTATGACCAATACAACTGTCACGATTCAGCCTCCCTTCTAGGGTGCTTATCTACAATATAAGTCATGATTAAGCTGATGTTAGCAGCTAATCACATTAAGGCCCTAAAAAAATAGTAGCTAATCACTTGACAGAAAGTAGGCCCATACAACCCTTACACAAATGGTGAACCACCACACCTTTCTTCTATACATTAATACAACTTCATACATCCTTTGCCAAGATACCCAAACTGCCCCCAACAACAATATACATAAGGCAGCCACTATCAATCCCTAATAATCTTTTAGCATAATAGGAAAATATTGACTCAAGTATTTATCACCATCCATTAGTTCTTGATAAATATATACAAAATTCTCCACCCCAAACCTGTATTTAAAGAGAGGCAAGAATGGGCAGTAGTCTTACCTTAGTTTCTGGAAATTTATCCTCTAAACTTGTACTTAAAGAACTGAAACTCTCCTTCAAACTTTTACTTGAAAAGGGGGACAATACTCAAGAACCCCAAGGTGCTTTAGGGCTGATGATTGAAGCCAAGAGAGACCAAGAGAGAAACTTATGAAATCTGAAAATTTTGCAAGTTAAAAATGGAGCAAAAGATCTGATCTTTATCCCTTTAAAAGGGAGGTGTAATGGCCAACTTTCTTGGCCAATTTTGGGCCATATATTGTCAAGTAGGTGACCCATCTACTTGGCCTTTTAACTTGGGCCTTTTTGGACTTAAGACTATTGGGCCTTGGCTGTCCATTTTCCCCTTATTCTTCTACTCAACTTGGGCCAGATTAATGCAAGTAGGTGGTAGTGCACTTGGCCCAATTACATGGTCAAAAAAGAGTCTTAGTAGGTGATGCACCTACTTGGTCCTTTGGGCTGGTCAATAAATCAAAGTAGGTGATGCACCTACTTGTCACCTACTAGCTTAATTAAGTCAAGCAAGCAGCTCAATTATTATATTCCATTTTCTAAATATTAATCCCTTTTTCTTCAACTTAGCACTTAACTTTCAACTTTAAGCTCAATTACCACCTTACTATCTCTAGTTTAACTACTTTCGTCGGAGTTAATTTGCAATACACATGCTGAAATGTGCAAGGCGTTACCTCACCTTCCGAGCTAGTTTAAACCAACACTAATCATATAAGAAGCACTGTCCCTCACCTATATTATAAGGCTATGTCAAGTATCACATGAATATAACTAGCATACGCATAATACAGGTTGTTACATCCTACCCCCTTAAAAACATTCATCCTCGAATGTTAGCATGGTTATCCAACCCGAACAAGTTCAAGCCTAAGTTAGTGCTACTATTAATCACATAATACATATAGACTTATACTTACATGAATAGAACTAGCATACGTATAAATACAGGTTGTTACATCCTTTCCGCCTTAAAAACATTCGTCCTCGAATGTTAGTAAGGTAATCCAGCCCAAACAAGTTCAAGCCTAAGTTAGTGCTACTATTAATCACATACTACATATAGACTTATACTTACTTGTTAGTGTCTACACTAAGCATTTTCATCTTTGTCATGGACCTGAAAGAGATGAGGATACTTCAATTTCATTGCTTCTTCCGCTTCCCATGTAACTTCTTCTACTTGTTGGTTCCTCCATAATACTTTTTACAGAAGCTACTTCTTTATTTCTTAACTTCCTAACTTGTCGATCCAGAATAGCAATGGATACTTCTTCATAAGTGAGATCTCCCGTAACTTGACATCTTCAGTAGGAGTAATACGAGATGGGTCACCTATGTATTTTTGAAGCATCGAGGCATGAAACACCGGATGAACTGATGAAAGCTCTTGTGGTAGCTCTAACTCATAGGCTACTTGGCCAACTCTTCGAATAATATTATATGGCCCTATATAGCGGGGACTCAACTTCCCCTTTTTACCAAACCTCATTACCCCTTTCATTTGAGACACCTTCAAGAACACCCAATCCCCTATGGAAAACTCTAGTCCTCTTCTTCTAACATCCACATATGATTTGTGTCGACTTTGAGCAGTTGTTAGCCGTTGCTGTATCACCTTAACTTTTTCCATAGCTTGATGAACAAGATCTGGCCCAATTAAGGCAGTTTCACCTGTTTCGAACCAGCCAATTGGGGATCTACATTTTCTACCATATAAAGCTTCATAAGGTGCCATTTTAATACTTGAATGGTAGCTATTGTTGTAAGCAAACTCAATCAATGGCAAATGATCATCCCAACTACCTTTGAAGTCTAATATACAAGCTCGCAGCATATCCTCAAGTGTTTGAATTGTACGCTCTGCCTGACGTCTGTTTGAGGATGAAAGGTTGTACTTAAATTCACTTGTGTTCCTAAACTCTTCTGAAATGACTTCCAAAAATTTGTTGTGAATTGAGCTCCCCTATCCGATATAATAGGGATTGGCACTCCATGTAGATGAACTATCTCTTTAATATACAACCTCGCATATTCTTCAACTGTATAAGTAGTCTTGACCGGCAAAAATTGCGCTGATTTGGTCAGTCTATCAACAATTACCCATATAGAATCAAACTTCCGAAATGAACGAGGCAAACCAGTGAAAAAATCCATGTTGGTCATATCCCACTTCCAACTTGGAAGTTCTATACACTGCATATAACCTCCGGGCTTTTGGTGCTCTACTTTTACTTGTTGATAATTTGGACATTGAGCCACGAATTCCGTAATGTTCTTCTTCATGTCCACCCACCAATACATTTCTTTCAAGTCATGATACATTTTAGTTGACCCCGGATGGACAGAATATCTCGAATGATGCGCTTCCATCATAATCCTCTTTCTTAATTCATCTACATTAGGTACACACAATCTGTTTTGACATCGAAGTACTCCCTCTTGCGTAAGCTCAAATGCCTTTGTCATACCTTGTTGTACATTCTCCTTAAGATTTAATAGAATAGGATCAGTGTACTTCTTCTCTTTCACTTCCACTACTAATGAGGATTCTGCCGCATTTTGCACAATAACCCCTTTGTCTGGAGATTCAAGAAGGCGAACCCCCAAGCTAGCTAGTTGACATAGATCCTTAGTTATTCCTTGTCTTTCCACAGACTGCCCATAAGTTCTTGCCATTATTTTACGACTTGACGCATCAGCTACTACATTGCTTTCCTGGGATGATACAAGATATCAATGTAGTAATCTTTTAATAGCTCCAGCCATCTTCGCTGCCTCCGATTTAGGTCCTTTTGCTTAAATATATATTGAAACTCTTGTGATCAGTATATATGTCAACATGAACTCCATACAAGTAGTGGCGCCATATCTTCAAAGCAAATACAACTGTTGCTAACTCTAGATCATGAGTTGGATAATTTTTCTCATGTGGTCGCAGCTGCCTTGAGCCATAAGCTATTAATTTACCATGCTGCATCAATACACATCGTAGGCCCACTCCCGAAGCATCACAATACACTACATACCCTTCTGTTCCTACTGGAAGTACCAATACAGGTGTAGAAGTTAATTTATTCCTCAGCTCTTGGAAGCTTCTTTCACATTCATCACTCCACTGAAACTTAGTTTCTTTGTGTGTTAGCTTTGTTAAGGGTGCATCAATGGAAGATAATCCTTCAACGAACCTTCTGTAATAACCTGCCAATCCAAGGAAACTACGGATCTCCGTAGGCGTTGTAGGTCTTGGCTAGTTTTTCACGGCTTCTATCTTCTGATTATCAACCCTTATTCCTTCATCGGATACAATATGACCTAAGAATGCCACAAATTTTAACCAGAACTCACATTTAGAGAACTTTCCATACAACTTACGATCACAAAGAATTTGTAAAACCTGCTGCAGGTGATTAGCATGGTCCTCTTCCGATCTTGAATACACCAAAATGTCATCTATGAATACTATCACGAACACATCTAAATATGGCTTGAACACCCTATTCATCAAATCTATAAAAACTGCTGGTGCATTCTTTAGCCTGAATGACATGACAAAAACTCAAAATGACCATACCGTGTTCGGAAAGCTGTCTTGGGTATATCTTTGTCTTTGACCCGCACTTGGTGATAACCCGACCTCAGGTCGATTTTTAAAAAACACCTAACACCTTGTAACTGATCAAACAAATCATCAATTCTAGGGAGGGGATATTTGTTCTTAATCGTTACCTTATTCAACTGTCGGTAGTCGATACACATTCTTAATGAGCCATCTTTCTTGCGTACAAATAAAATTGGTGCTCCCCATGTGGACATACTAGGCCTTATGAATCCTTTTTCTAATAAGTCTTTTAATTGCTCCTTCAACTCCTGTAATTCTGCCAGAGCCATTCTATATGGAGGGATGGATATAGGATGAGTATCTGGAATCACATCAATACCAAACTCTACTTCTCGTTCTGGAGGCAAACCCGGAAGCTCTTAAGGAAATTCATTTACCACTGGAATGGATTGAAGAGTTGGTGGCTCCGCATCTATATTTTTCACTCTCACTAGATGACATATGTATCCTTTGGACATCATTTTCTTTGCCTTAAGATAAGAAATAAATTTACCTCTTGGTGTCCCAATATTACCTTTCCATTCAAGGACGGCCACTTTTGGAAAATGGAAATGCAGCATCTTAGTTCGGCAATCTACCGTGGCATAACAAGAAGCTAACCAATCCATACCCATTATAACATCAAAATCCACCATTTCTAGCTCAACAAGGTCAGACAATGTATCACGATCACAAACAGTTACAATGCAATTACGATAAACCCTTCTAGCTATAATAGACTCACCAATCGGTGTAGACACTTCAAATGACTTCACTAATAATTCTGGAGTTCTTTTGAACTTTTCAGCAATCAATGGTAACATATGATAGTGTAGACCCCGGATCAATTCATACATATACAATATGTGAAAAGATGGACAATGTACCTGTAACCACATCCGGTGAGGCTTCCAAATTTTGTCGATCCCCGAGAGTATATGTGCGGTTCTGAACTCCACTAGAACTAGCTTCTCGCCTAGCTCCTCTACCACGACCAGTAGGCATCTGTCCCCTACCTAAAGAAGGTGCTGATGATGAGGATGCAACAATTGATCTAGTAGGTTGTGCCACACCACCCACACCCCTATGAGGACAATTTCTCATCATATGACCCGGTGTACCACCCCAAAAACAAACATCTGTCCCAAACCTACATGCACCTAGATGATTCCTTCCACATTGTTTACAAGGCTGTCGAGGAGGCCTTGATTGGCTCGTACTTCCCTGCTCTTGATGACCCGCTATATGTGAACCTTGGTTTTCACTTCTTTGCCCAAACTGATTGACCCTAAACCCTTGAAACCGAGGTGGGGCACTAGCTGTAGAGTAGGAAGATGATGACCTAGGTGGTCTCTTAAATAACCGAGGCCTAAACTCACCTTGGGATGGTGTAAACTGCCCCATGGATCTGGCCCTCTTAGAATGCCCTGTTTCTGACTCTTGTGTCCTTCTTCTTTG
>JAJOOO010014092.1:0-17743 GCA_029582685.1 Solanum piurae | reverse complement strand
CATATTAGACATCACATCGATGTTTGGCTTAGTTATTACTTCGCACCAATCGACACTAGACTATTAGATAGTATCACACTAAATCTATGTTGATAATTTTTTTCTTGTTGATTACCTCCTTGGTCCGGCAAGTAGCAACAAGGCGAGTTTAACGTTTGCAACCTCTAAAAAGACTTCTAAACAAAAGAATTATCAATGCATGCAAAACACTATTCAAGAATTGCGTATTTACTATTTATACTTTGTTAATCACTCATGGTTACCACAACCCTAGTTGTGGAGTTTAGTTACCCATAATCATATGAACACAATTCGTTGTTTTAGATGAAAGAATTATGAACTTACGTAAGAAGAATAATAAACCCATAAATTCAACTTGAATTGCAACACCAAAATCTTCAAAACGAACTCAGGAAATTAAAAATTGTTAAAGTTGCAAGTTAATCTCTCGAGTCAAGAACTAGAATAATAGTAATAAAATCTAACCCCCAAAAATGTGGTTTACATACCCTATTTATAGAAAACAAGTCCTAAATTAAAAAAAAAAAACAAAATAAGGAAAGTTTGTTCAGGCACGCGTCTTCATTCCACGAGACTGACTCACGGACCGTCAATGGATCTACGATCCGTAAGTCCCTTATGTCAACCAGGACTTCGAAAATATTTCAGCTTCCAAAAATCAGCTTCTCTGAAGCAAATGACAGGACACCAGTACGGATCGTAGATCGATCTACGGTTCGTCAATCCCTCTCTGTAGCTCCACACTTAGAATCTCCAAAAGTCAGGTACTGGAACCCTCGTAGTATAATTCTACGGATCAACAGTACAGTCCGTAGATTGATCTACGGACCATCAATGGCCACCATGGTTCCACACTAGGTTAGATTTCCCTGATTTGCCTTCCCTGCTGATCTACGGTCACCATCTACGGAGCGTCAATGGACCTACGGTACGTAGATCACCTCCGTAGATGCCCTTTTCAACATTTCTTTCAGCTGTCTATGTACTTCCGCGCCTAAACATTTTTCTTGCAAAACATGATAAAAACACATAAAAACCAATACAAACAGGCCCTAGACACACACAACTCTTAAGTAAATTGTAGTAAAAATACAGTAAACTCACGGTATATCAGCAATGAAGTTATTGAACGGAAATATTTTCCCCGAAAACAGCAACACAACAAGAAAGCACACACAAAGCACCAGAATTCTCCTTTTCTTTGAAAGAGTAGATGATATTTTTATTTCTTGTTAAAGTGTGGAGCATGAATTGTTAAAGTATTTTTTATTATTATTGCTCAAGGTGTTCAAGTGTGAGAGTGCTTCTGATGGTTCAAGCATGATCAAATACATGGCAAAGGGTCACTTTTTATAGTGAAAAGGGCCAGGTCATAAAAGGAAAGGAATAAATTAATAGTACATAGTTTCCAAGAATAAGGGGGAGCAAAATAATAAATTACTATAACACAGTAATCAGTCAAATAAGTTCACCAAAATAAATTAGCAAAGAGGACACATTAGTCAAAAATACAGATACACAATCAATTAATGGAGCAAAAATCAAGCCTTATAATATAAACATATCCATTTTACCATATATAGATTATATAATCAAAGCACTAAAACCCAACAAATATATAATTTGGAACAATATTATCGAATAAATGTAATTTCCTACAATACTTACCTTGTAATATCCCAATAGAGCTGTTAATATACCAAATAGATCACCAATAATCATAAACCACCGATTGAATACAAACTGAATCCGCAAACCAACATTTATTCAAGCTAACTAAGGATATAATCAATTTAAAGTCTACCACGATTAGAGGAATTAATTACTAATCAAAATTTACCATATACCATGACACATCACCGTAGCATGCTAACTGTTACAAATACTAATTGAGCAGATTCAGAATCAGAAATGCGGAAGCGGTATGCAGAATCGATGCACAATTATCATTATGAGATACTTAGATGTTTACGGTCAGATTTAAAACAAACTCGTGGAAGAAATCAGTGGCCTTCAAAACCAATAGCAAGTGCAGGCGAATCACGAATAAATTTAGTCAATATCGATCACTTGCTTAAATCAAACAGGAATCACAAAAATTCATTCTTAAAATAAGACTAACAACTATTTTAATTTTTAAGTACATATTCATAAAAATGGCAGAAACTCATGGTCGAATTTAAGCTAATTATTAGAAGACCGATAATAATTAAACAAAGTCAGACCTGAACGGATCTGTCGAGATCCGTCTTGTGCAAAATTTTATAACTTCGAGCCTCGCCGGAGCTTGCTGCCTCGTTGGTCCGGAGCTGCTGCCTGCGAGGACTCTCCTGGCTGCTGGTTGGAGCTGGTGTTGTTGTTGCTCGTTGACCACGTCGAGCGGAGCTCGCTTGGCTACTCGTTGCTGCTGGTCGAAGCTGGCTGGTTTTCACCGGCATCGCTGGCCTCACGCAGCTGCTGCCTTCGCTGGTGGCATTGCTTCGTGGAGCTACTGTCGTTCGCTGGTGGCTTCATCGGTCGCCGGTTCTCACAGTGGAGAGAAAGAGGAAGCGGAGGAGGGAGAAACATGAGGGAGAGGGTGTCGCCGCCTCTGGTGGTGGTTCTTTGCCGGCTGTTGTTGGTTCTAATCGAAGAAGACGGGTGAGAAGAGAGGGAGAGAGAAGCAGCGCTAGAGAGAGAGGAGAGGAAGAGAATGAGAATTATATTAGGGCTTAGGTTCTTTTGGTAGTTTAGAAAGGAAAGATAATGTTGATTCGATCTTGACCGTTGATTTAAATAAGATGTAACGCTGATATTTAATCTTCTCATGACTATGAGGAACGAACAACTCAGATTAGAGGTCAACTAATGATCTGAAATTGGAAAGAGATAGGCTTAAATTGAAATGAAAAAAGGCTAGAATTGAAATGATTTGGATGAGAATAAGGGCTATAATTGAAATAAATTGAATAGAGTGGGCTACGATTTAAAATGATTTAAGGAAAACTTAAGGAGATGCTATTCGATTAATGAAATTAAAATATTAAATCACTTAAATTTTAAAAAAATTGTGTAAAGTAATTATTTCGAGTTTAACTAACGATAAAAATAATTTAATGATATTTACAATAATTTTTATAAAGCATGTATACTAAAATATGTAAATTTTAGACAAAATCGATTAAAATTTTAAACTCGAAATATATTTTAAAATAAGTATTTAATCGATAGCATTCCCAAAAAGGGTTAAAGGTCGGTCAAAATTGGGTGTCAACACCTTGCCAATAAAGAGTTTTTGGTCATACCTAATAACACCTTGATGTAAGGAGTACTTGGCATGGTGAGAAGGTGTGGCAATTAGTTCAGTCAACAGTTGTAAGGCCACTGGATCATGCTCATAACTCAGGGCAATCTCTTGCATCCATGTGGGTTCTACAGTGGTTATTGCCGCCAATATCGAGTCGTTTCCATGCCTCCTTGATAAGGCATTAGCCACCTTATTCTCTACCCCTCTCTTATATTTCACTTCAAAATCTAACCCCAACAGTTTGGTCAACCCTTTTTGCTGCAGGGCTATAGTAATCTTCTGTTCTAATAAGAATTTCAAACTCTTGATGGTCGGTTTTGATTACAAAATGACCCCCCATTAGGTAATGCCTCCACCTGTCTACCGCAGCTAGAACTGCTAGGTACTCTTTTTGCATAAGTAGAAAGGCCCCAGTGCTTGGGAGCCAAAGTCTTACTAAAATAGGTTATGGGTCTTCCTTCTTGCAAAAGTACTGCTCCAATACCCTTAGCACAAGCATCAGTTTCAACTATAAGGGTTTTTGTAAAATTAGCAAGGGCTAAAACAGGGGCCGAAGTCATAGCCCTTTTGAGCTCTTGAAATGCAGAGTTTGCTTCAGGTCCCCATTTGAAGGAGTTCTTCTTCAACAGATTGGTGAGGGGTTTACTGATCCACCCATAATCCTTGATGAATCTCCTATAATATCCCGTTAGCCCTAGGAATCCTCTAAAGGCTTTGATAGACATAGGGGTAGGCCATGAGGCCATAGACTCAATCTTTGCATGGTCTGTAGATACCCCTTCCCCTGTAATTATATGGCCTAAATATTCCACCTTATCCTATCCAAATGCACATTTAGACCTCTTTGCATATAGTCGTTCCGTCTGAGTATCTATAGTACTTTGGTCAGATGATATACACGCTCTTGTATGGTTGTGCCATATACCAATATGTCATCAAAAAACACCAACACAAACTGCCTAATATGTTCCCTAAAAACATAGTTCATTACGTTTGAAATGTAACATGAGCATTAGTGAGGCCAAATGGCATCACTTTGAACTCATAGTGGCCAAGGTGAGTTCGGAAGGTTGTTTTAGGAAGGCCTGCCTCATTAATCCTAATCTGATAATAGCCTGCCCTCATATCAATTTTGGAGAAGATAGCGGCTCCATTTAGCTTATCAAATAGGTCATCTACAAGGGGTATAGGAAATTTGTTCTTTACAGTCATCTTATTAAGCTCCTTATAATCCACATAAAATCTCCAAGTGCCATCCTTCTTCTTGACAAGTAAAACAAGAAAATAAAATGGGGAATGACTAGGTTGAATGATTCCTTGGAGCTTCATCTCTTTAATTTGCTTCTCAATCTCATTTTTCTGAAAAAAATTATATCTATATGGTCTGATACTTACAAGTATGGTATCAAGTTTTAGTGTAATAAAGTGATCATGTTGTCTTGTAGGAGGCACTGTGGCTGGTTCTAATCCTCCAATGTGTTGTTGATAACCAGTGGAAACATACCCTTTTCCTCTACTTCTGAAGCTGTCATAGTCAGTAAATGTGACCAAAATACTCTGCCCTTCTTGAAAAGTTGCTTCAAACTGGTAGCTGACATAGACTTCAAGGTCGCTTCATGGTACATTCCCTTCAATCTAACTCTCTTCCCTTTGTGCGTGACTTGGGCTTCATAGGCGACAAAATCAAGCAAGACTGGATTGTGGTGCCTCATCCAGTCCCAACCTAAAATCATATTAGCAGCTCCAAGCTTAATAAGCCGCAAATTGTCTTCAAACTCTATGCTTTGGATTTTCCATTTGAATCTAGGACAAACATGGTAACTCATAACTAGATTACCATTAGCAATTGTTACTCTCATGGGGTGGGACTCTCGGATCACACACCCCATTCCTTTTGCAGTCTCCATGTCTAGGAAACTATGTGTACTACCCGAGTCCAATAGCACAGTTAATTCCTTCTTCTTGGATTCACCTTTGAGTCTGATAGTATTAGGGACCTCAATACCTGATAGAGCATGCATACTGATGGCTTCATCTATCATCTCACCTTAATTGAATGGTACCATCTCCGCCTATGCTTTCTCATCCAAAACTTCCTCTTGCAGCTCCACTTGCTCCTCCTTTGCAGCTAGGGCATTGAGTTATTTGTTTTATATTGGTGACCATAGAAATATTTCTCCCCACACTTCTAGCACAACCCTTGAAATCTTCTGGTCTCTCTTAGACTGTTGACTCCAGCACTGGAATTGCCCTGAATCTCCTTGGATCCTCCCGTGGTGATTCTGGAGTACAAAGTGGATTGTGGCCATGTTAGGTTGGTATTTCTTCCCCACGTTGCCTTATTCTTTGTTGGTAGTATCTAACACTTTTTATTGATGTCTAGCTTTATCAACTGCTTGAGTCAATGTAAATGGATCAAGCATCTTGACAGTGTGCCTGATATCTTCCTTGAGGCCTTCGATGAAGAATCCCAAGAAAAATCCTTCTGGGATAGTTGGACTTTTCATCAATACCCAAGCCTTAAGATCCTCAAACCTTTTCAAATACTCATTTACTGATCCTTTTTGTTCCACTTTCTTGAACTCTCCCAATAGATTCAAGGTGTTATTGATAGAATCAGAAAATCGCTTACAAATTTGTTCTACAAATTCCACCAATTTAACTGTACCCTACTCAGATTGAAAGAGAAATACTAGGATTCAACTCTGCCATTCAGATGAAGCACCACCATCTCAAGCTTCTCGTCTGGATCAACAACTCTATTGTAATGGAAGTATCTCTCACACTTTCTTAGCCACGATTGAGGATCTCCATCCTCAAAGTAAGGAAATTCGATTTTATGACTGAAATTATTTATCTGATTTCTCCCTGCAGGTACGGTATTAAATTCCATAGCTCGCAGTCGGTTGCTCGATCCATTGGTCTGTAGCCCTCCCCCAGGTGGTGTTCCTAGTATTCCATCCCTTCCGGCAACAATCGCTCCATCAACAAATCCAACTTCTTACCCAGCTCATCGATTTTTCCATCAGTGATTACCGCCTTTTGAGTGGTGTCTGTTATGTGGGTCGCCAACTGAGACTCCAATTTTTTTACGTTTTCCTCCATGGATTTTGACCTAGTTTCTGTAATCGTCATGTATGAATGCCCACGAAAGGGAACTGATACCACTTGTAATATACTCAATGAAAAAAAAAAAGCGAATGAATTCGGTGAAAAGGGAATTTTTATTACTCAACAGGTTCAAGGATTATAACACTCAATTAACGGAATAGCTACACTAAAACCTCCTTAGCTAGCTTCAAGATTTTTCCATTAACGCCTGTAATTGAGAACTAGAGTTAAGGACAAGAAAGAGAAGAAGAAGCAAAAATGAGAAAGAGAATTGAGGAAGAAGAATATCGGTAATTCGATAACTACCTCTCCCCATTTTGGTTAGGATATTTATTAATCTCATATAGCTGGATAGATCTCCTCCATTGATTATTTTTTGTCTCAGTCTTTCATCTGTAATAACCTACTCCTTACAGCTGGCTAAACATGTTTGCCATGTGTTTCTCAATTAAATTCATTTGCTTATGATTTTCATTCACGGGCTGTCACATTGTACCTATGTGTTTGGGGGGGGGGTTCTAATCCTTTGTGTTTTTTTGTAGATGGCAAGAGAATTTCTGAGTTTTAAAATAATTATTGAGACTCTGAACCTCTTTCATTTTTGGTGTAATCGCCTCAATGGGTATAAAAAGAGAGAAATTTCAATCAACTTGGCTAACCTCTCTTCAATAATGGATCTTTAAGTTTGGCCGAGTTCATTGAAGTGATCACTCGGTTCTGGTTGCAGATTGGTTAGGTACCCCAAATATTCCATTTAGAAAATTCTTCAAACGTTGGGGACACATAAATTATTTTAGAGAATTTCCAAATGAGTTTTTTGATCATGCTACTTGGAGTAAGACTCAAGTCCTGACATTTTCTATATGCCTCTTGGGTACAATGGTATTTCCTTAGGAAAAGGAAAATAAAATTGATTCTCAGGTTGTTCTAGTTGCACACACTATTTTTGAGGGTATTGGTAAAATAGAAAAAGAAAGGAAGCATTTCAACCTGGCACCGATTATTCTGGCCGACAATTACCGATCTTTGAGTCAATGCAAAGATGGGTATCCATTTTTTCAAGGATTTAATATTTTGCTTCAATGGTGGATGTCCAAACACCTGGTTATAAAAGAAGAACCTCAAGAACAGGAGTTGGTTGAACAAACAAGATTGAACGATCTTTACGAATTCAATTTAAGCATCCACAACTTTAAGATTCAGAAAATAAGGAAGGCATGGGCCCAAGCCCTTTACGATATACGGGAGAAAAATATTCAATGGATGTTTGATGACTTATGACTAAGAAAATAGCAATTCGAGGAGCTCTGTGTCCTTTCTTCATTCTCGCAGGCATTAGAGGGATACGACCCTACAATTCTAGTAGAGTAATGAGTCATTTCGAGAGAAAACAAATCATACCTCTGAAAGGAGACACTAGCTGATATGTCATCAACTACAACAGTTGTGATAAGATACCTCATGCTAAAGAAATTCTCAAAGAATGGGCCGGGAGTGTCAATTTGAAAGAAAGTATAACCACAAACAGATATGAAGCTGGATATGTGGACGGGTACTATATACTACAACTAAACAACCAACATAAATACACACACGCATCATTCTGGAGAAAAACAATACACACAGACCACGCACAAACCAAAGAAAAAACAAAAAAAATAAGCAATCAAAAACAACACTACACATACGTACTTAAAAAAAAGAGGAGAGGAGATCAAGACATTTTTTTCTTCCAACAATCAACAAGACAAAAACATATATTCACAGAATCACGCCCCAAAACCAAGAACTTCCATATTATTTTTTGTTCTTCTATCAAAATTCCACCAACACATTCACATCTTTTCTTCCTTTCTCACTATTTTCATTTAAACACAATACATATACCATCACAAATAACCTACAAAAAAATTGTGGGTGTTCTAATCGAGCTTCGGTCAAGATTTTGTGGTATTCAAATTTACCCTATCTCCTTAATTTATTTATGAAATTTGGTGTAATTTTATGACAAATTTTCTTATAATTTGTTTTATCCGCAATTTGATTGAAATGAATAATTTGTTAGTTGTTATATCTCTGTTTAATAAATGAAGGTAGCTTTAATCAATGATTATATTTTATTTATTTATTTTTATTCGTTAGTTGTGACCTCTTAAAATGAACAGGTCATGCCATTGTTCTTGTCTTGATTTAGATAATAATGATAAAGTAGGAATTGTTAGGCTAAAATAAATAAATAAATTATTTTCATTTTATTTTATCAAACAAAAAAAGAGATTTATTTTTTAATAATTCGTTATTGTTTTGTTTGATTAGAAAGTGTATGCTTAATTTTGACGTTAATTTTAAGCGTGATAAAAATATAAAATATAAAATATAAAATATAAAATAAGAAGATATAGAAGTCAAGTCAGAATTATATATTGTATCCTCAATATTTAGATGTATTTTACTTTATTTGGTTTATGTATAAAGGAATTTTTTTTTTTTTAATGACATGATAAATATTTGTCTCAATTAAGAATGTGGTTACACATTTTTTTTTGAGACATTAAAAGAAACTCAAGGATGAGGTGACGGACCTTGACCAAATTGTTTAATAATTAATTTTTATTAATTCAAACCCAGAGGTGTAAATTGAGATTATTAGGTGTGATGCACTCGAGAGGAAAAGAAAGTTATGTCTCTAAATGTCAAGACCAAGAATGTTGTTACGCATCTAGGTTCAGACTAATAAAAAAGAAAATAAATAAATAAGCAAACCATGGTCAACAGAATTCCTTACCCAAATTTCTAGTTCGCAGACCATATAAAGAATCATTTCCTTTTGATTAGAGATTAAACAAAAAAGGTGACTTGGAGCACCATAACTCAATTTCAAGTGGCGACTCTGAAAAAATTAAAATAATCCCTATTCAATACCGTCATTTAAATTGGAAAAAACCCTTCAGTATTCAATACCGTCACTTAAATTGGAAAAGAATCCTTCTGTCGGTCGGAAAAGGGGTGTGACAGAACTAAATGAAATAAAGAAGGGAAACTTACATAAATATACTATAAATAAAAAATATTTACCATTTATAGCAATAACATTTTTTTTTCACTTGATCACTTTTAATACATGTGTAATACACTTTTAATTCATATTACAAAGAACAATTTATTATTCACATATAATACAAGTTTTATTGATGGATAATACATTTATCACACATTTTAATACACTTATAATACAATGTATCAACTTCTTACCAAATAAGCATAATATATTTTTAAAAATAATTATAATACATATATGTTGCATACTTAATTCACTTTTAATACATATTGCAGATTTAACATAGTATTGCTATAAATGGTAATAAATAAAAAGTATCGCTAAAATCAGTAATTATTTATTAAAAGGCACTCATCCAAGTAATTTTTCCAATAAAGAACGGTATAAAAAGAGCATTTCGTGGCCCATTTTTACTTCCCGCTGCTACTGCTGTGCAAAGGAAAATTGGGCTTTGGCCCATTTTCTTTCCTGAAAATCCCTGTATACACCTAATGTATACTGCTACATATAGGCTGCATTTTGGTCTATTTTCTTGTATATCTGGCCCATTTCAGCTTTCGAATACCTGTATTTCCGTTTTAGCCCTGTATTTCAGTATTTTTGACTGTATACTAAGTGTTTACAGTCTATTTTTGAACTTTTGAACACCTATATCAGCTTTATTTCCACTTGTTCATCAGCTTTTTTATCTTGGCAATGGGGTTGAGTCGAGAAAGGGTAGAGTTGGGCCTCTATGGCCTATTCGGAATGAAAAGAGGAAGGTAATGGAGTTCAAAGAACTCACCCGAAGTCACATGAAAATAGCAAGAAGATGGATTATTAGCCTTTATTCATGAAGATGAATACTTACGAATGAGCTAAATTAATCACTTGAAAAGTCAGTTATATTAATGGCATAATATAAATGCACTTTAACAACAACTTATTAACTATGTAACACATATTCATGCTTCCAAATCAAAAGCCAATTGACTAAAACCTTCTGATCCTAGGCATAAATGAGTTACTAGAATTTAAAATTTAGCAAATTCCAACATTTAATGAAATGGCATACACATTTTCCAAAATATGACACCTTAAGAGATGAAGAGAACGAACAATAGACAGCAAGCTTGAATGAAAATTTTAAGGGAAAAAACTTGAGAAAAAATTCGAACCTTCAAGTTTTTGACTATCTAAACTGATTTCTTTATAAATGAAAATGTCTTGGATTTGTGTCAAGAACGTCTCAATAAAATTAGTAGTCTAACATTAAATTATAATAAGAGGCCTTAAATACACATGCACAAAAATATTATTGATTTAGGGTTACCCTTTTTTATTCTTACATAATTGTATTCAGCGTTTAACTTTACATGATAATATTATTATTTTATAAAACAAGAAATTAGAAGAGATTAGACATTTGTTGGGAATATATTGAGTTGCATTCGAGCCCCTTCATCGAAAAAAAGAGATAAATATAAGGATGAGCTATCCATATAAGATTTTATTGTGTATACATAACTAATCATTGAAGACAAATAAAAACAAAAAAATAGGGATGATCAAGATAATAAAAGAAGAAATTGTATTAATATTTTTAAAAAACTACTCATGCAACAATTTGTCATCAACCGCAAATTCATATTTTTCTAAAAGAAAATTATTCATATTCAAGCTATTATAAGTTTATAACCTAATGTAACAAATTTTTTTTTTTGATAGCATTGCTATTTGCATGCTTATAAACATTAAAATTCAATCATTTCGAATACAGACTCAATACTTGAATTCTCATATGGATTAATTCCATTAAATTGCTCAACTTCACCTAATTCTCCATGATCTTCATGTTGAACATTATTGTTGAATGTACTTGTACTTGATTCATTATTTGTCGTCACTTCATAATTACCCTCTAATTGATGTCATTATCATTGCTAATTACTTGATCATAATTACCTTCAAATAGATAATCAACTAATCCATCAACATCTTTATCCATAACATCATTATCCGATGACAGTAAAGTAATGGAGGCAAGACTACAATTTGTGAAATCCGATGATAAAGAAATCAAGCGTTTGCAACTATTAAGTGCTATCATGATTTGCAAGATGAAACTCCGCACTGCACACCAAAAAGCTTTTCACGATTTCAAAAATATTGTCATAGCTCGTGGAAATTTAAAACCTCAAGACATGTTAATTGAGAATATTAAAATTGAAAATAATGATGATGATTATGACAACGAGGAGGAGGAGGAGAAGAAATCGAGCAGTCATCTTGATTGCATGGTTTCTGTTTTGAAAATATTCCGCAAGTTTCTGCGTCTAACTCCTAGTACACAAGAGGTCAAGGTGGAACATCTCAAAGGAGGAAAAAGGATATGATACTAGTTAGGATTCTCTTCATATTTTATGTCTTTATGTATTACTATTTTTTTAATCTAGTCAAGTATTATTATTGAATTAATATTCAAGAACTTCTTAATTTATAAATAAAATAATTTCTTTTAATTGATATCAAATTTTTTACGATCCTCCAACAGATGACTATAATCTAGATGAATATGTCAAACTAATAAATGCCAGGTATATATAAGTTTCTTCATGGAAATGCCCAACTGATCTGAATATGTCTTCCATATATAAATTTCTTAGAACATCTCTTCTAGTAGTTTAATAATCCTATGAAATAGATGGACAAATAAATCCATTTTTTAAAACCTCACTTAATACACATCTATGTTTAAATTGCTTGTGCTCGGTATATAAACAAAAAAATAATATCTTAAAATATTCATGTATAATCCTAGACAAATTTTATTGGAGGTGGAGGTGGGGTAGGCGTGTGGGGTGGTGAGGAGGGGAACAAGGAGAAGGGGGTATTGGTGAAGATTAGTCAATAAGGTATGTTAGAGGGGTGGTATACTAAAAGAAAATGTCTTGGATCTGTGTTAAGAACGTCTCAATAAAATTAGTAGTCTAACACCAAATTATAATAAGAGGCCTTAAATATTTATACACATGCACACAAATATTATTAATTTAGGCTTGCCTTTTCTATTCTAATATAATTATTTTTAGCATTTAACTTTACATGATAATATTATTATTTGTGAAACTAAAAATTTAAAGAGGTTAGACATTTATTTGCAATATGTCACGTTGCATCCAAGCTCCTTCGTCGAAAAAACAACATAAATATAAGGGTTTTCTTTCTTTCTTTGATGAGCTATCCATATAAAATTTTGTAGCCTAATGTAACCCAAAAAAAAATAAAAATTGACAGCATTTCTATTTGCATGTCTATAAACATTATAATTCAATCATTTCAAGTACGGACTCAATGCATGAATTCTCATATGGATTAATTCCATTAATTTGCTCAACTTCACCTAATTCTCCATAATCTTCATGTTAAACATTATTGTTTAATGTGCTTGTACTTGCTTCATAATTTGTCCTCACTTTCATAATTACTCTCTAATTGATTGTCATTATCGTTGCTAATTACTTGATCAATGATCATAATTACCTCCAAATAGATGATCTACTAATCCATATCACTTTTATTAGTTCAAGTGTATTGTTGAGGTGGACAAAGAATTTGTTGACTTGCTTGCTTTAGAAAAACTTAAGTATTATGTTTTTTTTTTCTAAAAGAAAATATCTTAAATCTATGTCAAGAAAGTCTTAATAAAATCGATAGTCTAACACCAAATTATAATAAGAGGCCTTAAATATTTATATACATGCACAAAAATATTATTGATTTAGGGTTGCCTTTTTTTATTCTTAGCTTATTGTATATAGCGTTTAATTTCACATGGTAATATTATTATTTATAAAACTAAAAATTTGAAAAGCTTAAACATGTGTTTGCCATATAACCAAAATAAGGATGATCAAGATATTAAAAGAAGAAATTGTATTAATTAATTTTCTTCAATATTTAAAGAAAAATACTCATGCAACAATGTATCCTCAACCGCAAATTCATATTTTTCTCCAAGAAAATTATTCATATTCAAGCTATTATAAGTTTATAACCTAATGTAACAAATGATAGCATTGCTTATAAACATTAAAAATCCCACTTCAGCTTTCAAACACCTGTATTTCAGTATTTTTGGCATGTATACTAAGTGTATACAGTCCATTTATTGACTTGCAAACACCTGTATCAGCTCTATTTCCACCTGTTCATTAGCTTCTTTATCTTGGCAATGGGGGTTGACTTGAGAAAGGGTAGAGTTGGGCCTCCATGGACCATTCAGAATGAAAAGAGGAGGGTAATGAAGTACAAATGAAAATAGGAAGAAGATGGATTAGCCTTTATTCATGAAGAATGAATACTTACAAATGAGCTAAATTAATTCACCAGAAAAGTCAGGCATATTAATGGCATAATATCAATGCACTTCAACAGCAACTTATTAACTATGTAACACATATTCATGGAGATTTCAAACAGCAAAAAGGGTAGATTCACTTATCACCAGAGAGTAAATATACGAAATAAATGAACAAATATGACTATAACATCCCTTACACAGCACGTAACCAGCCTTCCAACACCCCTATATATACACATTCAAGTTACAATCATATTGATAACTGGAAACAAACAATCGAATAAACAACAACCAAAATTGACACGAGAAAGGAAGATTTAAAGAAAGGGGAAGTTGTATACCTTTTCTGGAGCAATAAACCGGGACGGCGAGCAAAGGAGATGACGAGCTTCCACCACCAACGGAGCTTTGCCGGAAAGCTTGAATGAAAACTTCAAGGGCAAAACCTTAAGAAAAAATTCGAACCTTCAAGTTTTTGACTATCTAAGCCGATTTCTTTATAAAAGAAAATGTCTTGGATTTGTGTCAAGAATGTCTCAATAAAATTAGTAGTCTAACACCAAATTATAATAAGAGGCCTTAAATACACATGCACAAAAATATTATTGAGTTAGGGTTGCCCTTTTTTGTTCTTACATAATTGTGTTTAGCGTTTAACTTTACATGGTAATATTATTATTTATAAAGCAAAAAAATTAGAAGAGATTAGACATTTGTTTGCAATATATTGTGTTGCATTCGAGCCCCTTCATCGAACAAAAAAAGATAAATATAAGGATGAGCCATCCATATAAGATTTTATTGTGTATACATAACTAAGCATTGAAGACTAATAAAAACAAAAAATAGGGATGATCAAGATAATAAAAAAAGAAATTGTATTAATATTTAAAAAAAACTACTCATGCAACAATTTGTCCTCAACCGCAAATTCATATTTTCTAAAAGAAAATTATTCACATTCAAGCTATTATAAGTTTATAACCTAATGTAACAATTATTTTTTTTGATAGCATTGATATTTGCATGCTTATAAACATTAAAATTCAATCATTTCCAATACCACTACAAAAAAACGCGCGCATTAGCCACACCCAAAACTGTGGTTAAAAGGCATGAAAACTGTGGCTAAAACACTTTGGCCACAATCATTTGGCCACGGTTGGTAGTGTGCCCATAACGGGCGTCGCGAGTAAATTTGACACGGTTTTTACACTAGTGGTACCATCTATTTAGCCACGGTTGGCCTAACATTTAGCCACGCTCTATTCGTAGGTAAAATTAATTGCCTGAAAAATAACTTATAATTGTAATTACTTATTAGCCATACAGGAACCGTGGCTAATAAAATGTAGGTACTTTGTATATTTTCAAATTCATTTTATAGATTAGCCACATATATTGAACCGTGGCGAATGTGTACAATTATTTTTTTAAACAAATACAATTGATTCCCTACAATCCTATGATAAATGCACAAATCATTACTTTGATGATGTATTCATCATATATTAAAATAAAAGGCAAGTTTCATCATAAAAGATAGCAAAAGTACTGTTAAAGTAATCAAAATGCAAAAAGTTTAAGCTACATCAAAAACTAAGATGTATTCATCATATATTACAACAAAAGGAAAGTTTCATCATAAAAGATAGCAAAAGTACTGCTAATGTAATCAAAATGCAAAAAGTTTAAGCTACATCATAAACTAAGAAGAATCTATGTTGAAAGTAGGCAATTCACTACCAAATTTGGCTTGTAAAAACCTATGAAGAGTTGCCAAGTAATTCTCATTTTGCGCAAGTCGTTTCTTAGTTTCCTCAAGCTTTTCCTTGGTCTCTTCATATCCGGTCAGCTTCTCTTCCAAAGTTTCTACATGTTTCTCTAGGTCTTCAACACGTTGATGAGACATATTATTGGAAGTACCGACATTTACATGACTAATTGAATGTCTAGGCATCCCAAAAGTAGATGAAGGACAAACATTACCACCTATACCACGCACACGACCAGAATGTTCAACTCCATACACTTTTCCAATGGCGTCATTAGGATGGGCCAATATCTTCAATGGAACACCTAAAGTAGCAGCATGTTCTTGATCTTCAAGTAGATGCTCCAATATTTTATCCTACAAATAAAATAGAAGACATGAGAGAGGAATACCAACATTGTTAATAATGAATTGTTAATCAACTCATTAGAAAGTATTGCAAAACTAAAGCATATGTTGTCTTGCACTTATTAGAATCAATAAAAACATTTAAGTGGTGAAAATTTATTTAGGGGTAGGTGGCAATGAAATTGGATGATTCTGAGAAGGGAATTGTTTAGCAGACTTTCTTGCAAACTTTGCGTTTGAGCATGAAAATAAGTTCACTTTTTTCTAAATTTACAGATCTTCCTACACTTGCTAAGAAGATGCTAAATCTGGACAAACAACAATTTGCTACATTAAGGATTCACACCAAAGAATTAAAGCACAACATCCACAAGGAAAAATAGGAAACGTTTATCATTAATGTTGAAAGAATACAACTAGTATGATTTTTCTAAGCAAGACTCACATATGCAAAACAGATTGCTCAATTGATTATATGTGGCAGAGGCTCAAAATGGCATTTAATTTATGGGGATCTACATCACATGCTCAATATTTTGGCAACATAAGGAATACAGAAAGCTAGAGATACATAAAGCATACAAAAATTCACAGATCTTTTTCGAGGTCGACAACATCAAATCAACATAGATGTAGTGCTGGAAAAGCATCACTGTAGCTCTAGCTTAAGTGACACCGGAACTACAGGCACAAGGGAGAAATTTTAGACTAGAGATTTTTTTGGGAATAATTACCTACTACAACTCTCAACTATGGAATTCAGATCTAAAAGAGGAAGATAAGATAAAAGTTGATGAGAAGAAAGTGAAGCTACTTACCAACTTCCATGACGACGATGGAGACTGAGAAGAAATGTCGAGCAAAGAAGACAAAGATTTTCATTTCTAGAAGTTTCACCAAATGCATTTTTTCTGTTTTTACTTCTTTCTTTTTTGGATTTTGATCGGTCATTTTGGAATGTTCAAATTGTTTTTATTTTACAAACTTTGTTAAATAAATAAAATGGACAATCTGGCCGGATCATTTTTAAAAAAGAAGAAGGAACTGGATGATTCTGTATATTTCCAGGAAACTATTGTGTTTAGCATCTCTAGATATGTTACGCCTCGAGCCTACACCATGGGCGGGACCGGCACCCGGAGACCATTTCTGGCCCCAAGCGAACCCTTGGCCTGGCTTTCTTAACTCAGCGGAAACCCTAACCCAACAGAATAACTCAATGCAATGCAATGTTATAAAACAACTTAACTTATAAAATATGGCCATAAGGCAACTCGAATCTCAAAATAGAATATTTACATATATACATAGATGAGAGACTCAAAACTAACTGACTGACTGTCTGTCTATGAAGCCTCTAAAATACTGAGATGGATGTTGGGACAGACCCCGCAACATCCTAATAAAACAAAAACTAAGAACACAAAATAATTGAGTCCTACGGAATGCAAGGAGGCTCACCACTGACTCTGGAGTGCTCAGCTGGATCAACGACGTGCAGGATGCTGATCCGGGGTACCTGTATATACATCATAAGACGATGCAGGCCAACTAGCATCAGTACATGGAAGGTATGAGTATGCGAACTGGAAAACTAAGCAACATAGGCTAGAAGGAAATTTGGAAGAAACTGAAAAGTTTACCTTGCTCAACTCAACTCAACCTGACTGACTTCTTTCAATATAAGGCAATTTAAAACAAGTGTGATATAAAGAAAGACTGTTTAAAACATGCTATAAACTCTGTGTGTATACAATGATACAATAAGCCTGAGATGTATATAGAAATACAATTGAACTGATG
>JAJOOO010014091.1:0-13647 GCA_029582685.1 Solanum piurae | reverse complement strand
AACTCAGACCTCACAGTTCAAGAAAAAAGGTCAAAACAGATAGGATAGACAAAATACTGCATATCAAAGCATTTTAACAAAACTTAACTAAAACAAAATAATACTAACTACTATCCAAGAAAACAACACAGATGTAAAGTGTTACTTACAAGTCCATCCTTGAATCCTGGCAAAATTGGTTTGAAAAAATGAGGTTTCTTTGGAGGAATTTTCATGGAACCCAAAAAATTGATGTAATTTTAGAACAGACAAAAGATAAGTTTTTTTTGGGTTTCCCATTATATATAAACTGAAAAAGATACAATGAAAAATTGTAGGAAATTGTGAAAGTTTTAACAAAATGGAACGAAAAACTTCGGCTTTTTCATGTCAGAGCAAATACTGCTGGGACGAAGAAAAGGGAATTGTAATTACTAAAGATTATTCAATTTTGATGATTACAAAAAAGCAACAAAGAAGATGAGCTTTGTATGTTAGCTGAATATGGAAACATAATTTTTTCATAAAGCTATCTACTCATTTATGAAAATATCGTCCCCGTTTTCAAAAATAACTTGTACAACATTCATAGTGAATATTTTATCTACATACATTACGATGAAGGGTTTTTCTTTAAATGATTAATTCAGGTTAATTTATTAAAAATTTTATTTCAAGAAAACACTAAATAAGAATACAATAATAAACTTACCTAGTTTCTTAAAAGATGAAATCTAAAGTAATGACATATGGAGTAATTATCATTCGCTCCGTTGTAATTTATATTCCCTAAGTTGATGTAATTTTAGAGTAGACAAAAGATTGGGTTTTTTTTTGTTTACCATTATATATAAACTGAAAAAGAAAATACAATGAAAATTGTAGGAAGTTTTGAAAGTTTAACAAATGTAATGAAAAACAGAGAATTTTTTCATGTCAGAGCTGACTCTGTAAACAAATACTACTAGGACGAAGGAAAGGGAATAGCAATTACTAAAGAAAGCAAGAAAGAGATGAGTTTTGTATGTTAGCTGAATAAGGAAACATAATTTTTTCATAAAGCTGCGATTAAGGGCATTATGCGGAAGTTTATAATTATAAATTAAAACGGTAATAAATTAGATGGTAAATAAAATTATACTAAAAGACATAATATTATTATATGATAGGATCAACTGACCTACATAATTAGAAACTAATAAAAAACATAAAAATTATAGAGAGAAAAACTCTCCATAAACAAAACTTTTAAATGTCAACATTGTCAATGCTATCGTGTTTGAAATCTGATCGTATTAGTGTTGTATGTGATGGTGTGGTGGATATATTTTAGATATTTAGCTTCTCTATTTTTTGATAGAATGTGTATTTGATATATTTTAGATAATTTATATACAACAAATTTTTTGGGTGTATGTGTTTGTGGTATACGTCGTCGTTGTTAAATAACTTGGGTAGTTTGTAGTGTATGTGATTTTTTATTAGATTAAGGTATATGCATTGAAAGTTTTAAAATAATTATGTTGTTTAAATTACTGATTACTTTATGTTGGTGTATTTCATACCAAAATAGCAATCAAATTGTTGTACTATCTTAATAGTTAAAAGCCATTTTATATAGCAACATGATTACATTTGAATATAAATGCGTCATAATATATATCTAAAAAACAAACCAATCTTCTCTATATATATATATATATTGGTGAATGTAGTTGTCTAGTAAATACATTTTAGATATTTAGCTTTTTTATTTTTTAGTAGATGAGTTCAGGGTACACTATAATTAATGTGTAAATTTCTAAAATTTATTATATCAAATAACTTGGTAATTCTTAGTTAGTTTGTGGTGTAAATGGTGGTGTATGTCATCCATTATATATAAGATTGAAAATGTACACCAAATTGTCACCACAATGTACACCTCAATTAATTGTAATTATAAATAGTGAAAAATTAAAGCCCTACCTTATAGAATGAAATTTCGCAGTATTGCAATAACTTGACCTTTTTCTTCGCTTCAGCTTTGAGATGATTTTAGCCATCGGGGACCGGCTCAATGAGCACCTTTGGGCGGTGTTTTCTCGATCAACTATCTAACTTATTCAGAACGACAGTGAACCAAGACATGAAGAAGTGCAATGCAAAAGAACGCCTTCTTTCTGGAGGCCTCAAATTATTTTCTTTGTAAATAATGGATTATATTATGATTTTATATATTGATATATGTTTGAATGTTTCTAACTATATATGAAACTGTGCTGTAGAAATATATATGAATTTTAAGATTGGTGGAGTGATATATGACACAACGATCAAATATAATTTGTTGCTTCCCAATTAAGAGTTGAAACAACAATATTTGAGTTGATAATCAAATGTACTGTGCTAAGAAAAAATTGATACATAATTGATTAAATTATAGTGTAAATCATTCTAGTGATGGAACATGTACAAAATATCAATTCTACAACATATTCTAAATCATTTTAAATATATAATTGGTCATTATAATGATATAATATATAGTGAATGTCAAAGTTATATCATAATGTACACCATTATGGAGAATCAAATTATATACTAACGAAATAGTCCTTACAAATAAAAAATATATATATTGAAATAAGATTCTATATCAATTAATACCATAATATAATTTATTTATTTATTTACAATATTAACTAAAAAGATTATATCATCTCTATACGAATTAGTCTGCAGAAATAATTATTAGGGTATGCAAACATTTTTTTAAAATGATTTTACGTACATTGGCATTTCATATAATGAAATATATATTGATACTTCTTTTACAAAAGAATTGAAATCGAATTGGAGAGAGAAAAAAGATTGCAAAAGTAATTGCATCAAATAAGAAATGTGTTTAAGAATATGATTCCTATTAATTAGACAAAAAAATTTCTCCCAAAAATTAAACACTAAAATTCAAAAATCAACCAAAAAAGAGAGAAAGAAACAGATCCTCAAAAAGGATCTTTAAGTAAAAGCATCATATCCAATTATAATTGTTGTTGAGAATCCCAAAAGTAAATACGGTAAATTATGAATCCCGCAATATTAGCACACTAATTCAAAAAATAGCAACTAAAAAATGTGTATTATTGTCAAATTGGTTCCTTATAGTGTTGAAACTAAAAAATATTATAGTCAAACGTTAGTTTGATTATGATATAAAATTAACTTTTGGATATAAAAAAATTGTAAAAAATTCAATAGATTTTGTATAAAATGGTATATATTAAGGTATTTTATTGGATTAAAATATGGTGTAATACTCTTGCTAAATTGGTAGACTAAACACCAACTTCAAACCATAATTTATATCATATAATATACCTTATGTTAATTATTTTATTAATATATCTTTAATTACCCAATTAATAATCTTATAACACAAGAACACCAACATTTTATTAATATCACCTTTCAGTTCCAATACTGAAATGAAGAACACATTTTGAGAAGTATTAGTTTTTAGAATTTTAAGGAGGACTAAAATTAAGTACAATGAAGCCCAAAGATAAAAGATCATCAAATTTATCAAATTGTATACACATAAAATTTTCTCATTACCCTTACTTTGAAACAAATTAGGTAACATAAATAGACTTTTCATTACCGGTTATAAGATTTTCACTTCCATATTTACTCATTTAACTCGAAATTTGATCTCATGCACACACTAGCATTGTTAATATTTTATTTATAATTGTACAAATCAAAGGAAACACATAATTTTATTGCAAATTATAGGGGTTTTTTTTAAAAAAAAAAAAGTTTGAAGATGAACCAAAATTTTAATGAGAAAAGATGAATACTTTTAAGGAGTATAATTTTTAGGAAACACACAATTTACTTTCTTCTCTTATTAGAGATGATTTTGAAAAAAATAATTAAGAAAGAAAACAAACCAACCCGTTATCGAGAAAATATGAACGAATAACTTTTTAATCCTAGAAACTAACAATGAAATTGATAAAGCCAAATTAAGAGTCAGTTTGACCATGCGAAATGAAATCATGATATGAAATTATGAAATAAAATTAAAGTTTTATTTGGACATGCGATATAAAATTTTTGTGTTGTATATTTCTAATAAACTTAAGAATCTCATAAGTTGTAAAACTATTAAAATAGTCTCAATTGTTTATTCAATCTTACCAAATAAACAAAAAAATTAAAATTGCATAAAAAATTATTACAAAGATATTTGTTCTCTACTTAAGTAATTGTTTCATCTAACTTTAATTGATCAAATTTTTAATTCAATAAAAAAAATTGAACATAAATTGTAGTGTATTAGTCTTTAATATAATCCTTCCACATAGTACATACAATCTCCTCGCGTAGAACATGCATTTCTTGATTATATGACCGAGAAGACGAACCAACATTGCTACTATGAGCCACTTGTTGGTCAATATCATCCGCAACTATATTTTCATCCTCATAGACCAAAAATATTTCAACTCCGTTGATATTCTTACAAATAATTACGTAACACTGCACCAAGCTATGACAATTTTCACTTGTGTGTCAATATCATAATGGTTCATGTTTTGTTTCACTTGTGTGTAATTACACATTTTCAATGCATTAATTTCGTATTAAAATCAAACATATTGGAAGTAGTGATTATCAATATTCATCACCAATTTTGTCATTTTTTCATATTAAGTTGCTTTAAGCATTTTCATATGTAGCCGAAAGAGAACTTTTTATTATTATGAAAAATAAAAACTATTATTCCCTCCATTCTTATTTATATTCTCCAAATTTATGTTGGTGAGAATAATAAATTTTAAAAAATGATGATGTGATTATAAATTTTATTTACATGTGATATAAATATGGGGTTGTTTTAACTAAAATATAAACTTATAGATCAATTTTTGTATTTAAAAAAATTCTCAACTTGTGATTTTTCGAGAATATCAAATTCCACTTCATGATCATGAAATGAAATCGCATGTCGAAACACTAATTTAATCTCACAATTTCATATCATTAAATGATATCGCATGACCAAACAACCTACTAATGATTTTCCTTTCTCGTAAGGGAATAAGAATGAGGAAAAATATCTTTAATAAATAAACGTAATTATAATTGAAAATCCAAAAGGTAACACAATAAATTGTGGGTCTCACACACTAACTCAAAAAAATAGCTCGGAAAAACATGCAATATTTAATACTCCGTATATCATCATATTTGTAACTAAAAATTAATATTATAAATAAAAATTTTAATATAAAAGTCTTAAACACAATATTTTAGTAATTAAATTAAATCGGACTTCAATGAAAAATAAAATAAAATTACCAAAAAAATAATAATATTGTTGTTGTTCCCTCCGAACCCTTTTCCGGGTTCTATAAATGTAAGGGTTCTGTTTAACCCTTAATACTTGCGAACCCTTTTCCTCCATTGTTGTCTTCAATGGATCGAATATCCGAATTACCAGAGCCAATTTTAGAGTACATCTTGTCTTTTCTTGTTTACAAAAATGTTGCACAATTAAGTATCTTGTCCAAGACTTGGAACAAGGTTTGCAATTCAATCTCCTATTTGAAATTTGGTGGTGATTTTTTCTTTACGCCATCAAAATACAAACCAAAGCTGGTGGATGTTGTGCATCAAACCCTAGCAAATCGTCGAAAGCTTAAGATTGCCGTACACAAGTGTTGGCTACAATTACCATTACCATTAACGATTGAATCTCATGAGGTATACAATTGTTGGATTGATACACTTGTAGTTTGTAATATCAAAGAACTACATCTATCAATTAAATCTCATCTTTACAAATTGCCTGAGATGATCTTTAATGCAAAATCCCTAAATGTGCTGAGGCTGATTGGATTTAACATTATTGAATTGCCTTGTAAAAGTATAAATTTGCCATCTTTGCGAGAGTTTTATCTTGACAGTGTAATTTTGGATGACAACTTTCTTCGAGCTATATGCACAACCTGTTCTAATTTAGAGGTTTTGTATTTGGTGGGCTGTCATGGATTTAACAGTTTGCAAATTGGTGAAAGTTTACCTAAACTGAAAAAATTGAAATTGGGATATTGTTATAATCAAGTCCAATTCGTTGATATTAGTTCAACTAATCTTGAACAACTTACCATCTACGGCAATTGTGATTACCTAAAGGCAGTTGAAATAACTGCTTCTAAAGCTCTTAAGACTCTGTACCTCCAGTGTGTGCCGATAACCCAAAAAATTCTTTCTTGCCTTGGAAATCTAGACAAGTGTGAGTTGTTTTTTTGCCACACATTGAAGACTCTGAAGATTGCAAGTTTCCTGCTCAAACAGCTGACGGTACATCAATGTCCTAATCTAATTGCTGTTGAATTAGACACTCCTAATTTGATAAGGTTTTCGTACGATTGTCATTCATTGCCAACCCTGCAACTGAAAGCTTCAGCTTCAGCTTCATTGGAAGCAAAAATTTGCTTTGTTGACAGTGATGGGTATAATAAGCTCACAAAATTTCTTGATAACTTCAATCATTCCATGGTTGTTGAATTAACATGCAAAAGTGACAAGGTAATCTTTTTTCCCACATATTCTTTTAGTTGTTGTTATATATTATGGATTTCTCATAAGTTGCTGATACAGGCACTAGTTATACCAAAAGACATGAGAGGAAACTTGCTTCCTCCCCTTTACGGTACTAATCGTGTTCATGTAAATATTCGAAGTCCATTGATAAACTGTTCGATTGTCGACATTCTTGATAGTATGCTTTGGATTTCTCCTCAACTGGACACCCTATCTTATTGCAAACCTGACTTAAAGGTCCTAATGGTAAGACATTTATCTTTCAAAGGTAGTAAAAAAAATTATATGTAAGGTTTCTTGCAAGCATTGATAACCTTTTCTGATATTTGTTTTCATGTGATGACTGTTTTTTTTATTCATGTGTTTGTGTATTGTCAATGACTTTTCTGGTTTTACAGTTTATATATGAAGATGAGAAGCCTTGTTGTACATCTCAACCTTGGAAATGTTGGAGGCCTAAGTTAAAGCAAGTCAAAATACAACACATTACATGTATTGAACAAAAACAGGAGTTGAGAAACTACTTGTACGCAAACACAGATATCCCGGAGATAATTGAGGTTCCTGGCCCAGTATTCATCGATCCCACAGTATTCATCCACAGATTCGTAATTGGATAATATGTGTATTTCCAATTGTAATATTGAGTATATCTTCATGTTTCTGCTTCAGTTAGCTATGTTATGTTGTGCACATTTTCATCCCTCTGCACTTGTCTTTCTTTCTTTCTTTAGTCTCAGTGTGTTGTTTGTATTTCCGATAGTTTTTTTTTTTTTTTTGGTCTCAAAACAAGTGTTTTTTTTGGAATATAACTAGATAGGCATGGTCCGTGCTCACTTAAGTTGTTACTCTAGTACAGACTATACAATTGCACAACTAATCATCGGCGAAGTAAAATTGAAAATCATACCTATATACTTGAAACAAAGAGCTCAAACATTGTTACAACTCACATTCCATAGCAGACTTGTATCATGTTATGGCTACATACAAGGTATCAATAAGGTGCAAACAGAAGAGATGATGATAATAACTCTTTTTTTTTTGGCTCAGGATGGCCATCTCTTGTGTGCATGTCATCCAAATTGAAATACACCTATTTAAAACTTAAAACAAATAATCCCACTACAAATATAATTGAAACTTTTTTATCAATCAAACATTCTAAATCCATATAGCACTGCAATAACCTTCACACTTAGCACAACATTACCAGAAGGCCATGATTTATTATATGTTAAAAGTAGATACGATAACAAAAGGACTTCTATGTAGGTCATTATTGAGATGAGCATATATCTACATGGAAAGTGATTAACTAAGAAAAATATATTGTCTAGTACAATCATATCTAAATATTATGATTGTGAATAAGAGTTTTTTCAATATGTGAATTAGAGTAATATATGAAAGAGATGAGCATATATGTAATATGTAATGCATCTTCAAGAAGGTCTTAATTCATCATTTCAAATGAATTGGAGCTACGATACCCAATTTAGTAGTGAATCAGCCAAACTTTGCTAATAGAAGTGTGTCATGTAAATCAAAGTGACATTGTTTAATGCCTTACTACGATTCCCGCAGTAACTACTTGAGATATCTCCTCTTCATATTTCTCAATGAAGTGAGCAGTCACAATGTGAACTCCAAATAAATAATTGGTGAAAGCTAAGAACTTGAACTTCATTTTTCAAAGTATAATAAGTAACTCTCAATATAATAAACTTTAAGAAATAAATATATTTTTAAAAAATAACTTAAGACAATAACAGATTAAAGCTAAGAACTTCACTTCTGCTAGTGTAAGAGGTAAATATACACGAGTACTCTAGGATGCTATGCCATCAAAATAAGTACTCCCTTTGTCCCAATTTATGTGACACATTTCGCTTTTCGAGAGTCAAACAATTTGAGTTTGACCGAGAATTTGCTCATGAAATCTTCAAAATTTTTAAAATGAAATTTATATATTTATAAACTACATAAAAAGTACTATAAGTCACAATAATTGATAATTCAAAATATTTAAAAGATATATGAAAAATTTACGGTCAAAGATAAACTTGTTTGAATCTCGAAATCCGAACTATGTCATATAAATTGGGACAGAGGGAGTAGTTGTTACACACAGAGTTAAATTTGACTGTAGATAAGGTGCATACAAAAATGAAGAAAAGCATTGAGCTAATACATTATATATTGGATCCAGAAAGGTGATAAGTGACCATATTTATGTGATATGTGGTCTTTTTGACCTATAATTTTCATGTCCATTCTGTGCATAAATTTATAGAGATGGTTGCTTAACTATTCTCATGGTTTTAATTTGAAGCCTGCGTTGAAGCCGGAATTACTTTTCATTATTCAATTGACTTCAAGTATATTAGTCATCTTGAAGAAGATGATTAGAATAAATAAATTGATGCTAATGATACTTAAAATCAAATCGGGACAACCTTGTACGTAAGCTCGTAAAATACATGGGGGCTAGAAATTAAGAATGATAGAAAAAATCTACAAGCATAATGTTCATTTTCTATATTCATGAAGAATCAAGTTTCTGTTACACCTTTTTGAGGTCTTCCACTATTTATTCTAATTTCTATAACTTCTAACTTATTTAAATAAAACTGAAATTCCAAGTTGTTATTCAAAAATGACAAAATATGTACACAAAAAGCAATGCATTTTTTTGTTCTCGATCTTTGCAGTAGAAACTATTGACAATTATCTACCGAAGTTCCTATTCAACAAAATCACCCAAAGTAAATACCAAATACAAATTGACTTGGAACCAATAAAGTTACTTTCAAGACAAATATTCTTAATTACAACACAAAATCTAATAATTATAAGTCAGAACATATTCAAAGCAAAGTTGAATGATGATAATGAGAACAACTTACTTGGGATGCTTTTCGAACCACCCACACATGTTTTGGTGTGCTCTTCAACCGATTTTATAGCCACTTCATTTTCATTTTCATTTTTGTACTTCATAGATCAGCCATGTGCAACCCCAGAAAAAATCTTCAATCCACCTGCATTAGAATACCATAAATCATTTCATTCATTCTCATTAACAAGCACCAAGTGTCTATAGAGCTAGATATATTTGTTTCGAAAGAAATTTCCCTCCATGCAGCATGCAGTTTTTGGAGTCCATAACTATACAAATTCTAAATTATACGGGCCGTTGGCAAATAATTTTAAAATGACAGATGACAAACTATGAATACTGCTTAGACTTCAGCATGTGAAACAATTAACTCCCCTTTTCATGCATGGATGAAAAAAAATTAAGAAGCACCAAGACAAAAAACCAGAAATCATCTAGCTAATTGAACTTGATAGTTAAATATAACTTAGAAAATTGAGGGTACATAAATGGTTCTGAAAATAAATGAAGAAGCTACCACAGTTGGAGAAGAGAAAAACCTATTAAGAAAAAGTTTATTTCTGCACTTTTCAAAATATTCTTTAGTTGAAACACCTCTTCACCTTGGAAGAAGAAACAAGTAATTTTCATAGAAGAAAAAAGGACACGTGTTCACTACAACCACAAAATGAATAAATTAAGTCAAAACTACTGTACTTCTTATTTTACTTTTTCTACAACTATTCATTGCAACTGTTTTGCTCGCTTATATATAAAGAGAATATAATTGTTTTAAGTCTATAATATAATATAATGCATGGCCGCTTATTATTTTTAAGCACAAGTCCTTTCATTTGGTAGTTATTTTCGTGATTGCTACGGACTAAGATATTTGGGAAAATATCTTATTAGAAAATATTTGAGAAAACTATTTTATAAGACCAAAATATTTAATTATTTTTAAGCAGAAGTACTTTTTTTTTTTGTTGTAATTATGAGAAATGACTATTCATTTCCTCTCACCCATTTGGTGCAGCCTTGTGCAAATGAAAATTTTGTTAATAGATCGTAGTTTTGTTTCATGTCAATTCATAGCTTTCGAGCCTGCTTGACATTATTGTTGGGATGTCAGAAGTGTTTTTTTTTTTAGAAAAACATACTTATTTTAAGAAATTAAGTATTTGATAAATTCTTAAAATTGCTTTTAAATGGAAGTAGAAATAACTTTTTTGTTGTTGGAAAAAAGCTAAAAATTTCAGAAATAAAAAATTAATTTTTTAAGACTAAAGTGTTTCTTACATATATACATATTTATCAATATATCCCTTATTAATTATTAACATATCTCATAAGTTTGGTTGATTTTTATTCAAAAAATTTATTTTTTATTTTTATATGATAAACTTTTTATTTTATTTATGTTTTATATTATTATTTATTTATTACTTAATGTATATTTTACAGAATTAGAAATAAAAGTAACACGATATTTTTGTAGGATTAGATAAAAAGGAACAATTAAAGATTTAGACCCTCCAAAAAAAAAGCTACAAATAACAAAATTTTCTTTTCTTACATATTATTCTATTTTAATTTGAATTTTTTAAAACTTTAGAGTATTATAACAAAAGAAAAGAATAATACCTAAGATTGAATCCGAAAAATAGGTAACAAATAACAAAAAAATCCCTCTTATCAATATTTGTCTATGTACAATATTGATTGAAAATTTGAATATGTACATTTTAAATAATTGAATTAAAAATGTAATTAAAGTTTCTATATTAGATGTTTAAAATAGTTTATCTCTATAAAATAATCTTAATATTAAAAGCATATTGATACTTGTCATTTTTCGTAATTTGACTCTCAAAAGTACTTTTTAAAGAAAATTAGCCAAACACAAATTGCTTATCAAAAGCACTTTTCAAATGAATTTGCCAAAAACAAATTATTATTTTATTTTTTTGAAAAAACACTTTTAAAAAACACTTCTAAAAAATAAATAATTTTTTTTAGCAACAATGTCAAACAAGCTCTTAATAGTTCCATAATTAAACATCATAAATCAAAAATATGTTTTCAAGTGATATCCGCCAATTCTGTAAAATGTGGGCATCAAGTTATTATGCGTTTTATCCCTATTTTCTAAAGCATCAATTTATACAACTTTGTTTATCAAATTTAACGGTCGAATTATTTAACCGTTAGCTTCGGCGGAGTTGAAATATGGAAATAGGAGGGTTTTTAGGTCATTTCACGTTCACATTGTTGGTTATTTAAGGACGAACTTCCCCTGTTTCCCACCAAAATCAACTACCTCCGTTTTGAATCTTGATTTTCAACCCAGAAGGCGAATCAAGATGGCATCTTCTTCATCAACAACAACACTTCTTCCTCCACCGATCATTAGACAGATTTGGGGTGTCAACGCCAAAGAGGAGTTTCAGTTGATCGAAAACGCTCTTGATGAACATCCATATGTATCTATTGATACTGAGTTTCCTGGATGCGTCATTAAGGTGCAATCGTATATGCAGCTTAAACCTCAAAACCGATATGAGCTGAAATTACTATCCGCAACTGTGTTACCTTCTACATTGAAAGATTTTCTCATTGAGTTGACAAAATGGTTTGGCAAATTTTATGATGTAAAACATATTATCAAGAAGCACCAGATTCATGGAGGTTTGGATACAATCGCAACTCTGCTGGACTTGAAAAGGGAAGTTGGAGAAATGCATGATGCGGGATCAGACAGTTTCTTGACTTGGCGAGCATTTCAAAAAATTAGACAAAGGTTTTATGATGACGATGCTTCCAAAATGGAAGTTGATGCAGGCATCCTGGCTTCTTACAATGAAGAAGGCTGAGCTGCTATGTAAACGAGTGTTAATTATCCAATAAATCAGTTTGAATGTTGGTCATATTTGCTTCTCTGAACTTTCCTACTTTCAGTCTAAGAAGTTGATTAATCTACTAATTTCAAATATCAGTTTGGTCTTACTACTTAGACCAAATGAATGTAATGTTAATTCCCATTCACGCGTTAGCATCATGTGTTACTGAATATACATTTACTCCTCTTGCAAACTGAATGGGAGGCTGGCACATTCAGTCTGACAGGTAAAAATTGGAAACATGATGAAGCTAGTAGCTTTGTTAGGATGTCTGCAACATTGCCTTTGGGTTACTTGTTTTATATAAGTGTTTCTGGATAGTTGTGTTACGATTTCCCTTGTAGGGACTTATTTGGTTATTTACACCACTCGAGGGTTTGGTTTATACGAGCACAACAACCGGCAGAGCAGTGTGCTTGGATTTGATCCTAGACGACGTGAGCCTACGAAGTTTGGTGGTCGTGGTGCTCGTACTAGGTTCCAGAGATCTTACCGTTAATTTCTTTTTTTATTGCAGCTTGCTTATGATTTTTGAAGTTGTGCTGAGAATTTTGAAGTGATATTTATGTTTTGGATTTTAAACTTTTATCGCATGACTATGACTGCAATGTGATGAATCGTGATTTAGATTCTATTTTTGATTTGTTTCTTACTATTATTGTGTTGTGTGTGGAAGTGCAAAGCTCCACACATATTTTACCTAGAAGCTTGTTTATGCTAAAAGATTACTGATTCATGCCCATGCTCAATGGCATCCAACTCCAACTCCAACTCTAATGTTGTAGTAGTTATGGTGCCCTTCCCTGAATATGGACACCAAATCCCTCTTCTTCGTTTCTCTCAACTTATCTCTTCCTACAATATACCAGTCCATTATATGAGTGTTGGTGCACGAAATCAAGAACTGAAACAACGACAACAACAACAAGAATTTCCCAACATACAATTCCATGATCTTTCAATAACGTCAAAAGAAAATGACGAAGAAAGTTATGAATCAAAAAGGCAGAATGTGTGCATTGTAGAAAATTTGCTTTAGTATTTATAGTTGGCAAAATCATTATACATACGAATATGAAAGATTGATAACGTATAATTGAGTAATTATAATTGAATGGCTATTAAGTATTTTCCTTAATTGAGTTTTATTATAAAAAGAGTTAATTAGCTTTAAGAGAATGTTGCTACATGTGATGATTCAGTTTTAATAGGATTTTATTGTGTTTGATTTCTAATTTTAATTGACTTTTTTTATTATATCCAACTATATATATATATATATATATATAT
>JAJOOO010014090.1:0-10196 GCA_029582685.1 Solanum piurae | reverse complement strand
CAATATTATTGTCATTCTTAGTGTTGAATTGATTTTCTTTTTGCATTAGTATTAATTTGATTTTGATTTAAGCTTTATTATAATTACCAACATCTATAGACTATAATCTTTATTGGACCATTAAGAATTCTAACTTTCAAACATGAAATAATATATTAAAAGATAAAAACTATGAAAAAGTATAAGAAATATTTAAAAATTATATCAAAGTAAATATTTTTACGTATAAAATAAAATTTTAAAATTATATATATAATGTCGGGTTGGTTTGATCTCGGGTTGTTTTTTTTTAGTTGAAACCAACCCAACCCAAATATAGTCGGGTTTTTTTTTTCAATACCAAACCAAGTCAAACCAAACCACTAGTTGGTTTTTTTTTCCGGTTTGACTCGATTTGCGATTTGGTTCGGTTTTCGGTTCGGTTTTGTACACCCCTAGTTATAACTGATGAAAGAGAAAGAGACTAATCGGTGAAGCGTCTGTGCGCACTCGCTCTACTAATGCATCTACCGAGGTGATATTATCTAAGTAATTCTCAACTCAAGGAATAAAAACAAACACCCCAAGAAATTTAGATCATTCAAGACAATCTTTATACTTTTCACTTGTTTATATATTGCAGGCAAAATTGATATGTTGCTTTTGCTTTTAGAAATAGTTGTTAGATGTTGAACATCAGAACAAATACTGAGCCAATTCCTTTAAATGATGGAAATGGAAAAGTAGTTCCTCGTGAAAGACGATGTGGAGACGGTTGTGATAGTGAAATAATTCATAGAATAGAAAAGCGAAATTAATTCAGAGAAATGAAAAGGCTCTCAAAATTGAAAGGGTCCTCGGGCTTGCTAGCAAAGAAAATAATGTTAATGTGAGCAATGTGAAGGTTCATGGATTACATCCTCTTGGATTGAGTAAAATCCTTATCAAACATCTAAGGGAGATGACGTAAATTAGGCAAAAAATAGTTGATGTGATTTGCATGAGGATATTGCAAAAAATCTAAAGCATCAGAGAACTCCAAAGTTTTGCTTTATGAGTAACTTTCTAAGTGGAAAAGTTAATTTGTAGTGCGAATGTAGAAAATTGTTTAGTGGACACCATGCTTGTTGAGCCAGATACAGTTGGTGTTGCACCGAAGGATGAGGATATCAAGATTTTCCAAAAGAAAATATGTTTCAAGAAGATGATTGTAGGTTAGAGATGAATAACATAGATAGTAAGATGCCTAAAGGATCGAAGGTGTTTAGTCAAAATAAAAAAGCTATAAGAAGTTCCATGGAATTGAAGTTACTGATTTGCATCCAAGAGAGAATGTCTTTGATAGAGAACAACAGTCATCTACAGAGTGGTAGCAAAAGTGTGAAAATTAAGAATACAAGTGATAAGGACTCTGGAGTAAGTTGAAAGAAACATAAGCAACAAACTCAAGTTGTTGGTGATGTTCTCTTCGAACATTGGAAGGGAAACAGAGTAGTATTGGAACTAAAGGATCCAATGCTAATATTCTCTTTCAATCATCACATGTTTCCATAAGTACCATAGAAGTTGAACGTCATTTGAGGAATAACAATTGATCATCACATGGAAAAGAAAGGGACCCTAATTTGAGGAAGTTGGTCGGAGATAGACATGCCTCTTATCATATGAATGTGGTTGTAGAAAAGAATTTACAAAGATAGTTTATCAAAAGGGATAGATGTTGTAAAAATGTCGAATGGTATGGGAATGGTGACTTCTCAGCCAGAGAAAAAGATTTCTTTTAAGCAGAAGTTAGACCAAACTTTAAGCAACTTTAGGGGTGCTTAGAAACATGTAGGAAATGACACACTCCAAGCAAGAGCATACCAATTAATTGGTCATTAACTCTATAGAAGAGCAATAATAGTGGTGATCCTCTTAGGTCAAATGTGGTTGAATCATACCAATCTTTAAGAAAAGGAATGAACCCTATTATACGTCAGACAATTGTGCCTGAGTCAGTTCGCTCTTTCCTAGAACGAGTGAACCATCCTAAAGAGCGACCTGACTCATGAACAATTGACTGTCTTTAATAGGGTTCACTCGTTTTGTTAAAGTGATCCAATTCAACCACATTTGACTTAAGAACATTACCACTATTATTTACCTTCTGTAGCATCAATGGACAATTTGGTATGCTCTTGCTTTGGATTGTCATTTTCAACATGTTTCTGAGCACCCCTAAAGTTGCTTAAAGTTTAGTCTAACTTCTCTTTAGAAGATATCTCCTTCATTGGCTGAGAAGTCACCATTCCCATACCAATCTGCATTTGTACGACATCTATCCCTTTTGATAAAATTTCTCTTTGTAAAGTCTTGTCTGCAACCACATTGATCATATGAGAAGAGACATGTCTATCTTTGAGAAGCTTGCTCAAATCAGAGTCCCTTTATATTCCATGCGATGATTCATTGTTATTCCTCAAATGATGTTGAACTTTTATTGTACTTATGGAAACATATGATGATTGAAATAGAATATTAGCACCAAATCAATTAGTGCCAAGGCTACTGTTTTTTTTCCTTTGAAGGGGATTTGAAGAGAATATCCACTGACAACTTGAGCTTGCTGCTTATGTTTCTTTCTACTTACTCCAAGGTCTCTTGTATTCTTAATCTCAACACTTTTGCTATCATTCTGTAGATGACGTTGTTCTCTGTTAAATACATTCTATCTTGGATGTGAATCAGTAACTTCAATTGCCATAGAGCTTGTCATAACCACCTCCTTGAGACACATTCCTCTTCTTTTATGAGATCTTGATATCCTTATCCTTGGGTTCAAAACCAACTGTATTGGGCTCTATGGGCATGATATTCACTAAAAATTATTCTACTTTCACACAACTCCTCTTCAAATTGACTTTTCCACTCAGAAAGTCACTCATCAAGCGCAACCTTGGAGTTCTCTGGCGCTTTAGATCATTGCAATATCCTCATGCAAATCACATCATCTATTTTCTGCCAAATTCAGATTATCTTCTCCCTTAGATGTTTGATCAATTCTCTTTGTCGATCCAAGATAAGGTAATCCACGAACATTCACATTGCTCAGATTAATAACCTTTTCTTTACTACCAAGCACTTTTATTTGATATGAAGTATTTGAAGCAATTCGCTGTCCATTTTGAGAGTATTTTCCTTACTATTTGTTCTGATGTTCAACAAATTAGCATCTGTTTTTAAAACCAAAAGGAACATTGTCAATTCTACCTGCAATATATGAACAAGTACAAAATCTGAAGATTGTATTGACAAATGCTATATACCTAAGCTGTTTGGTTTCATTTCTCGAGTTGAGCATTACTTAGATACTATTACTTCAGTAGCTGCATTAGTAGAGGCAGTATACACAAATGCTTCACCAATTTCGTCTAATGCACTGGCATCAACTATAAACTTACGGATGCAATTGTGTCACATCACCACCATTTTTGTTTTGGAACGTCTAGATGAGGAAGTTTCTCCCCGGGATTATTGTGTGATCCAAAAGGTGAACAAATAATCATGTCCTTCTTTCTCACCTCAGCAATATATCAACTGTATCATGAAGAATGACCAACAAATATATTGGATTATTTCCATGTCTGTATATTGGATGATTTCCTTGTCTGATCTAATGAATTAATTTCTCAGGTGGTCACTCAACTACTAGTTATTATCTCAGAATTAGTCACTTCCTTTATTAAAAAAAAACTGGAATTAATACATAAATACATACACATCTTGGAATTAATAGTGTAAGTGAAACAACAAAAGGAGAATTAACTCATGCATATAATTAAGGAGTCATAACAATGATTTTATATGACTTAATTAAGTGAAAAAAGGGAAAAGAAAAAAACACAAACTAATTCAATGCAGATATGATACTTTATACAATTCAACCAGATTTGTAAGACTACCATAACCACAGAGCTCTTAACTGGAAAAATATATATTAAAGTATGGTTACAATTTTATTCTTACCATCTTTGTGTTTAAGGTTAATGGAAACTTCATAGCTGTCAGTTCACATTTTAAAACTCCCTCTGTATGCATGCATGGCTGCTTGGAACTCTATGGAATAATGTGATGTCTTTCCTGTTATTGCATTATGACTGTGTTTGTTTATTGTAGTTCATCTCTTAGCTTATATTTAGGTCCGAAACAATTAATATTGTAATCATATGGAAGACGATTATTTATTCCAATAGGTAAGCAATGTGTAAATACAATAGATTGTGTGCTATCTTAGGAAAGAAATAAAAGATAATTCCTACAAATCTGCAAATTCCTATAAATCTGCTATATAAATAAGGCTATGTGCTTTACTAGGAATGAAGTCTATATACATATTCTATAACACTCCCCCTAAAGTTAGAGCATATATATTGATCATGACCCAACTATTGTTACAAAGATGATCAACTCAAACAAAGATGAAATAGCCTTTAGTCAATCTCCTATCAATTTTGGATCCAACATACTCCGCATCTACATAACACTTAATATGGGTATGATTGTGATTGCTATACAATATGCCAAGTCCAGGGGCACCTTTCAAGTAACATAGAATCTGTGTCAATGTTCCCAATGCTTGATTGTAGGCACATACAAGAACTGGCTAACAACACTTACCACAAAAGTAATATCCAGACAAGTCACAATAATTTAATTTCCCAATTAGCTTTGTATTACTCAGGATCATCAAAAGGAACACCATAATCTTTCGTAAGATGCACGTTGGGAACCATTACAGTATTGCAAGATTTTGCTGCCAACTTTTGGGTGTCTACAAGTAGGTCAAGAATATACTTTCTCTATGATAGCTGAAAAATTTCCCTTCTTGATGTTACTTAATTCTACTCCCAAAAAAGTATCTTAACTGACCTAAGTATTTCTTATAAAGCCTAGCATGTTGGAAAGACTTAAGGGAAGAGATCCCCGTATAATCACATCATGTGATGAAAATATCATCAACATATACAACAAGAAGGATAGGGCCAGTTGTTGATTGCCGATAGAAAACTAAGTGATCACATTTTTTCATTTTCAACTCAAAATCTTGAAATACCTCACTATACTTGCCAAACCAAGACCAAGGACTCTGTTTCAAGCCATACAAAAACTTCTTCAAATGACAAACTTTCCCATACCCCCTTGAGAAAGAAAACCAGGTAGGTGCTCAATATATACTTCCTCTTGAAGATCACCATGAAGGAAAACATTCTTGATATCCAATTGATATGAAGAACAGTGGATTGGATTATTCAGAGACCCTTTCTCCTGTTGCTATACTCTTTCCAGTTCTCTTATTCATTTCTCTAGCTGCTTCAAAGAGTTGGCCTTTACATCAATTGGATATCAAGAATACTTTCCTTCATGTTGATATTCGAAAGGAAGTATATATGGAGCAACCATCTGGTTTTCTTTATCAAAGGAAGTATGGGAAAGTCCATCATTTGAAGAAGTTCTTGTATTGCTTGAAGTACAGTCCTCAAGCTTGGTTTGGCAAGTTTAGTGAGGTAGTGTATTTGGGTTTAAAATGAGCAAATGTGATCACTTAATTTTCTATCAGCGATCAAGAACTGGCACTATCCATCTTCTTGTATATTTTGATGACATTTTCATTACAAGAAGTGATTTGTCACGACCCCAGAGTACACCCTAGGTGTAACATGACATATAAGATCCCAAGAGGCCCTACACAATCCACCTACAATACATCATTCAAGATAATAAAAGTAAAGACTTGAAAGAAAGCATTTCATACATCAAAAGTTTGACAAGGCAGAAGTCTAACATAAGTCTCAAAGTTATCCAATACATCATAATGAAAGAGATTGAAACAAACCCATACATCACTTATAATGTTTGAAATGAAAAGACAAAGCTATACAATGTCTCAGTCGTTGGATCATGAGGACTCACCAATCAACTAAAGAACTCAGGTGATATCTAGCCACGAGTGCACGGAGTAGGAATATCAAACCCTACATTCATGAGAAAATGTAGGCACAAGTATGCATTAATACATGGAATGCACTAAGTATGGAAAAATATGAATAAACGTAAACGTGATAGTATAAATGGTTTAAAACATGTAGACATGATCATAAGACCATGAGAGCTATATCATGGAATCTAGTATATCCCTCATACCGAAAGAAGAGGAAACCACTTGCCAAGGTAGAATCCGTACATATCATGTTTTGCTAAAGTGGATCTACTAGCTAGGTCATTTAAAACAATCCTACGGGGGCACACAGTTTGGGACTAGAGGTTTCTCAAGAAGAATGGAGGATTTAAAACTTGGATGGAACCTTAGCTATTCTTCTTCTTCCTTAGCCTTGAGAGAATTTGAGAGGATGACTTTGGTGAGTTTTAGGGAATTTAGGAGAATGATTTGAAAGTGGGTGATTGTGGCTTAAAACCTTTATATAGGGCTTAGGGTGGAAGGCAAAATAACGTAGTTTTGATTTAAAACAATTAGGGAAAAGACCCAAAAGGCCCTTTAAATAACTACCAGACTTCAACGTATGGTTCAGACCTACGGACCGTAGGACTCTCTACTGTCCATATTGGTCAACCGTAGACCAAGTACCGGGACCATAATTTTACCATCTCTTTGACAGAATGTTTCTACAGCCGTAGGTCTTCCTACGGTTTGTAGAAACCAACGGTACCCCACTTTGACCCTTAAAATTTCACTAAGTCTGTAACTCACCTACGAGGCATATCTACGACTCGTACAAGGAATGACAGACCGTCCTGGTGAACCTTAAAAAAGGTACTGAGCCTTGGTTTCAAAAATTTATTTCCCCATCCTATGACTGCCATTTACGGCCCGTAGAAGATTCTACAGTCCATAGATGGGAACCGTAGACACATCTTGCAACCCAAAAATTTATTATCCTTTTTTTCCAAATCCGAGGTGTTACAATAACTCCCCTCGGGAACATTCATTCTGGAGTGGAACTCAAGAAATCATAAAGAGGGTGGGGAAAAAGATTTAACAGCCTAACATGAATGCAACTAATTCAAAACACACAATATCAAGGAGGAACATCAACTCCAAGATCAAACATAATCAAAACATCATTTCATAAGGCATACATGCAAATCATACTCAAATGCACATAATCATGGAAATATCAGTCAAGTTAACTCATGTTATCAAAAAAAATATTTAGTTTTCATGAGTATACATGCATGAAGAAACATGAGACCAAGAAGGATGAACCATGAGGAACTAAATACCTCTAGCTAGAGTAGAATCGGAGGGAAAGAGATAGGAATAACGGGACATCATACCAGCCTCGGCCTCCCAAGTAGCACCCTCAATCCTTTGATTCCTCCACAACACTTTCACGGATGCGACTTTCTTATTTCTCAACTTCTTGACTTGTCGGTCTAAAATCTCAACCAAAATCTCTTCATAAGAAAGACTTTCCTTTATACCACGACTCTCCAATTGTACAATGGATGTCGGATCACCAACACACTTCTCCAACAAGGAGACATGGAAAATTGGATGCATTGATGCTAAATCATTAGGCAAATCAAGTTCATAAGCAACTTTACCAATATGCCTCAAAATATGATATGGGCCCACATAATAGGGATTAAGCTTCCCTTTCTTCCCGAATCTCATTACACCCTTCATGGGTGAAATTTTCAGATAGACCCAACCATCCACATCAAATTCAAGATCTCTTCTTCTAATTAACATCGGCATAGGACATTTGTTGGTTTTGAGTCATTTTCAACCTTTCTCTAACAAGCCGAACTTTCTCCATAGCCGTATGTACCAATTTAGTACCTATCAAAGCAACCTCACCAACTTCAAACCAACCTATAGGAGATCTACACCTCATACCATAAAGAGCCTCAAATGGAGCCATACCAATGCTTGAATGATAGCTATTATTATACACAAAATCGATCAAAGGCAAATGATCATGACAATCACCCTTAAAGTCAGTCACACAAGCTCTCAACAGAACTTCCAAAATTTGGATAGTACGCTCCACTTGCTTATTGGTTTGAGGATGAAAGGACGTACTAAGCTTAGCATGAGTACCAAGGCATTTTTGGAAAGACTTCTAAAATATGGTAGTGAATTCGGTACAACGATCGGAGATAATGGATAGGGACACTCCATGAAACCTAACCATCTTGCTTAGCTACAACTTACTATAGTCTTTTTCCAAATAAGAAATTTTGACGGGAATGAAATGAGCTTACTTCGTCATACGATCTACAATTACCCAAATTGAGTCATGTTATCGCGGGTGCGAGGTAAACCAATAATAAAATCAATATTCAAAACCTCTCACTTCCAAGTAGGAATACTAATATCTTGGGACAAACCTCCTAGATTTTGATGCTCAACCTTCACTTGTTGACAATTGGACACTTAGCTACAAATTCCACAATATCCTTCTTCATCCCATTCCACCAATAAACCTCCCGCAAGTCATGGTACATCTTGGTGGCTCCCTACTAAATGGAATATCAAGAACTATGGGATTCCGATAATATTTGCTCCCTCAAGTCATCAATATTGGAACCACACAAATGGCCTTGATATGTAAGCACACCATATCCTCCTTGGGAGCAAGCCTCAAACGAATTTTTTAAGTAGCCCTTCTTCTTATTCAACCAAAATTGGATCAAGACCTTGCTTAGCTTTCACATCCGACACAAATGAATATTCTGAACCATTATGGATAATAACACCACCCTAATTATAAACAACCAATCGAACACCCAAGCGGTAATCTATGAACATCACAAACCAACTCTCTTTTATCTTCCTTAACATGAGCAACACTACCCATTGTTACTCGACTAAGAACATCTGCCTCCACATTCACCTTACTAGGGTGATAGAGAACACTCATGTCATAATCTTTCAAGAGTTCTAGACATCTATGTTGGCGAAGAATTAGATCCTTTTGGTTGAAAACTTATTGAAAACTCTTGTGGTTGGTAAAAACATCAACATGAACACCATACAAATAGTGCCTCCAAATCATTGGTAGGATAGTTCTTTTCATGAATCTCTAGTTGTCTTGAAGAATAAGCAATGAATTTTCCATTTTTCATAAGAACACATCCTAACCCAATTCTTGAAGCATCAGAATAAACAACAAACCCATCAGAACCTTCTAGTAATGTCAACACCGGAGCGGAGGTAAGCCTATTTTTCAATTCCTAAAAACTCTTCTCACAAGCTTTCCACCATAAGAACTTGACTTTCTTTTGGGTTAATACCATCAGTGGAGAGGCAATCGAAGAAAACCCTTCCACAAACTTTCTAGAGTAACCCGCCAAACCCAAGAAACTTTTGTGTGCCGTAATTTTCCTATCTTTAGAAAAATCACATTTTTGAAATGTTCTAAGTATAAAACAATTGAAAAAAAAAATATATATACTTAGAAAAGAGTCGCCACTTAATTTTTTAAAGAAATTAAGAAAACTTATAATTTTCAAAGATTTAAACAAAAAAAAAATCATTTGAAAATACCAAAGAGGGTTCGGGGTTTAATTTACACTTCGAGAATGGTTTAAGCATTCGAAGTGTCCGCTAACATGCGGTTGACCTGCGACTTGACTAAAATATATTTGACTATTTTTTTAGAAAAGATGATTTAACATAAGAAGAATAACTTACAATATTTGGTTAACTTAAAAAAAAAAAGAAAAAAAAAAGGTTAAATAAATGACACATTTTTTTTAATTTTTAATTTTTTTTTCAAAATGAAATAATTGACTGGAAATATAAGTGATTAGAATATTAATAAAAATACATTAATTAAAATTTATTTAATTCATTTTAAAATAACTTGAACCAATTTAATACATTAAAGCATGAAAATCATTTTAAATTAATTGAAGAATAAAAGTTTTGACTAACCTTCTTGAGAAAATGACTAAGTAAGTATTTATAATAATATTTTACATTATTAGATTAACTTTGAAAAAATAGTTAAACAAAGAGCAATTTTTTTCCCCCCAAGAAAATGGGACCTTAATTGAAACATTTGAATTAGAGACAAGTAATTAGAATTTTAACGAAACTAAATTAGTTGGTTTTTATTTGAGTCATTTTTTGGGTTTATGAAAAAAAAAAAAAACTATTTTAAACTAAAAAAAAGTTTTTGACTAAAGATTATAAATGAAAATACAAG
>JAJOOO010014089.1:0-14211 GCA_029582685.1 Solanum piurae | reverse complement strand
CTTCTTTGTTCTTTTTACTTTCTTTTCTTTATTTATTTTAAAATATTAGTTATTGGTATATAGGTTTTTGAGTATTTTTTTGTACTTCTATCTATAAATGAAAATTTTGAATTATGCCTAATTTAAAGAAAATAATTAATTAGGTGAATTCTTTTATTGAAATGGAAAACAAGATAATTTTTTTTCTCTCTTCTTAGATTACTTTAGGTTAACAATTTTAGTTTTTTTTAAAAAAAAAATGAAATTATAAATTTAAAATTATTAGAAGTAGAATTTTCAATAAATAATGTATTCACAATTTTCTTATATGCGTGAAATTAATTAAATTCGTGAATACTTATATATTGTCTATTTGGTTCTTCAATTGATTTTTAAATAATAATTAATTACTTCATGTATAAATGATTTCGTGTTTGAAATAAAGTTAATTGGAAATGGACATGATATTGTATTAAAATCTTAATTTGGTAATTCGATTTTTAAAAATGTTACATTATTGTGTCAATTTTTTTTTTTAAAAATAATTGATCGTTTTCTCTGATGTCAACTTAATGTGAAGATATTATTTCTTTTCTTAATTATTTTATTTAAGAGAAAACACAAATTTTGGCTCTAATCAAAATAGAATTTACCTTTTTATTTGTACTTAATTTATAAAAAATATTATTTTAAATTACAGTTATACCGCGCAAAGCGCGGATAAGTTTCCTAGTATATATATAAAGGAGAAACATAGAGAAGGTGATGTGGCACCTCTCTATGATCTCCATTGCCATTTTTCTTTTTTCTCCTTTTTTTTGGGCCCTTTTTCATATTTAAAATAATTATTTTATTGTGAAAGTATTATTTAATTTATCATAAATAAATATTATATTAATGAATGAACATTTATGTATAACAAAGACTCTTCACATGCCAATTTATAAGAAATATTTTTTAATTATATCAAAAAGAAAAATGACAATTACTAGTCCTCCATTATTTTATTCTTTAATGTACAAAGTTGAATGTCTAAAAATTTACTACTCCACTCAATTTTCATAATTTGAAAACCTAAATTCTCAAAATTGAATGTCTAAAATTTACTACTCCACTAAGTTCCCTTAATTTGGAAAACTAAAAGTCTATCAGTTTTTTATTTGTTGTGGGTACTAATTTATATATAAGAAATAGGAAAAAAAATATTACTCTATGCTTGCTTTGATGGTATGATGTACAAATATAAAAAAAGGTTGGAGGAAAAGAAATAGATCAATGGAAGATGAGGAAGAATCGTAATTCTCTTGACTGATCGGTAAGTAAAATTATGTGGAGCAAATATTTATTTTTAGTTTTTAATTTATTCTTTTGGTGTAAGCAAATGTACATATTCATTGGAGTTTAATTATTACTCTATGTTTGGTTTAATGGTATGATATACAAATATAAGAAAGGTTGAAGGAAATGAAAGATGAGGAAAAATCATAATCCTCTTGACTGATCGGTAAGTAAAATTATGTGGAACAAATATTAATTTTTAGTTTTTAATATTATTTTCTTGGTGTAAGCAAATGTACATATTCATTAGAGTTTAATTACCAAAATATTACTCTATGCTTGCTTTGATGATATGATATACAAATATAAGAAAGGTTGAAGGAAAGGAAATAGATCAATGGAAGATGAGGAAAATTCTTAATCCTCTTGACTGATCGGTAAGTAAAATTATGTTGAGTAAATATTTATTTTTAGTTTTTAATTTATTTTTTTGGTGTAAGCAAATGTACATATTCATTAGAGTTTAATTACCATTTTTGATTTCATAATTATCTTTTGAAAAGGTAAGAATTTGATCATGGACATTTTGCTCTTACTTTTAGTTTTTCTTGATTTCTAGATTCAAAAGATAGGATTTCCTATTTTATTTACGAGTATGATTTATCTATTAATTTACTTTAATCATACATATATTAATTGAAGATGTCATATTTTCTTAATCTGTTTAACATAATTTGAGTGATAAATAATTATTAATTATTCTTTAGTTTTTTTCGTTTTTACGTCATAAGAGTAATTTATTTTTCATATTGTGGATGGAATAGTTTGAATTCTTTATTTCTTGAATCTTAAATATTACTTTTATATGTGATTTTTGAGTTATCCTTTTTTTATTTTTTTTATATAAGATGAATTCATAGGAAATAATGATATCGTGTTGAAAAGAATGAGAAACTATTTCAAGCAAAATGCAGAATTATGGAGATTGAATAAGATAAGATAAAAATAAAATAAAATATTGCATACATGAATTTTATATTTTAATTCATCACGTGTGTATAGTACTAATTTTTTTTCTTATTTCTAATATTTCCTTTTTTAAAATAAGAAATAAAAAAAATATCAGCTAGCTAGCTAGCTACAAAATAAGTCAAGTTAAAAAAAATGGTGGAATTAAATATATCCAAAAATAGAGAAGTTACTCAATATATATATTATTTATTACTAAAACTAGAGATTTCTAAAATTTGTATTAGAATAATGAAATATATATATATTTTTTTACTATCTTCTTTTATAATGAAATAAAGTGACCACACCGGAACATACTAAAATCCACACAAAAATAAATTAAAGTTCTATATTTCGGTCATACTAAATAAACTGAAGTCCTATATTTATTGGTCATACTACATTGAATTGTAAGAATAAATTTGTGAAAAATGAATTTTTTTTTATAACAATTTCGATATAATATTCCTTTTCTATTTTTTTGTCATCATTTTAAAATTTTGATTCTCTCTCTAAATAATTACACCTTTAATGATTTTTGTAATTCCTCAAGAGTTTAAGGATATTCATTATACTTAAAATAATTCAAAAATGATGACACAATTTTGTATCGAGTTGTTTGTTGAAATATTAATATCAATGCTTTTCAATTTTATTATTATGAATTTGTAGGTTTATTTTTATTTGATTTGAAAAATAGTTAGTTATTCTTTCCTCTGCATTACTATTGGCATTTTCTCCTGGTATTTTTCATATTTTAACTTGCACAAAATTTAAAAACAAAATGAAGACTTTTAAAAGAAGATTATGTGTCTAACATGAATGATTTTTTGTTATCATATCGAAAACAATATGAAAGAAAGTTTAAGTTTAGTAGTTCCTCATATAAAATAATCATCGCTTTATTTTAAAAAAGAGGAGGACAAATTATTTACATTTCATTTGATAGTTAACGGTGGATAAAAAAGTAAACAAAAAATTTATTTAAGTTAGTTTTTTTTTTCAAATATAAAACATCTTTATCCCTACAAAATAATTAGAAATTTGTATCTTACAAACTGAAACAAATAAGATGACTGATATTCTTAAGTTTTAATTTAAGTATTAATCATATTTTTTTCTTTTTTTTATATGAACTAATTAATTAATTACGAAGAAAATTGCATAATGAAAATGTAACATAAGCACTAACTCCAAATGAATTAATGCAACATAATGACACTAATTATGCCAATATAATGAGACTCTAAATGAGAGTAAAGAGTGCCATATAATGCCCATGAACGGACGAAAAATATTATTAAAGTGGCAACGTAGAGATGCATATTATTATAATATTAAAATGACATACTAATTTTGTGTCTCTCCTAACTTTGTACTCCAAAACATAGAGAAAACGGAAAGAAAATAAAAAAAATTTGTTTGATTTATTAGATTAGGATAGATGGATCCTGTTTAATTTGTTCTTTATTCATACTTAAGAAATAAATGATAAAAGTACAAAAATATAAATCAACAATGACAAAAATATATATTGTAAATTATATACATTGCATTAATTTTTCTTCAAATTTATTTCTCTCTTTACATACTTTTTAAAGAAAAAATAGTTTTTAGACTAATTTTTCTCACCTTTACTTTATTAATTAATATAATAAAACTCAAAAACAAAGAAACACATCCAATTAAGGATTGCTCTAATCCATTTAAATTTGGAAAATGATTAAAGTGTTTCAAATATTCAAAATTTTAAAAGATCTCTTACTCTAATTTTATAAAAAATATATTTAATGAGGTTTTATTACCGCGCGAAGCGCGTACCTGTTAACTAGTTTGAAAATAAAGTGGAATTATCACCTTTTCAATTTTATAAAAATAATAATTATTTTGAATCAATTTTTGAGAGTTAAAACTGGTAACTAGAAAAAGCATTAAAGACTTGGGTGGTTAAGTGTCTAGACACTAATAAAGACCTTGATTAATTAATCGTTGTTGTAATCCAGCTAAGAACGACAGAAGTAAAATTAACTTGTCACTTCCTAAAATTAATGTATGGTCGTGAAATTTTAGAGAGTACATATAACTTGATGTTGAATTTTAAATTTTAAAATTTTAATTTATTTTTCTTATTTTAAAACTTATATTTAAATATATTCAAGCATAAACTCAAATTGTTTCAATTATTCTTTGTAAAAGTATTATCAAATACAACTTCATCTTTAACTCTAAACTTTCCGATAAAAATATTTGAAATTATGACCAAACTATTAGAGTGAGTAAAGTCCAACATTGAGTGGGAAATGGACGGGTGGTCTGCGCGCTTATATGGATGTAGACAATCCTCCCCTCATAAGTCAGCTTTTGAGATTGAATTAGGTCCAAATAACATATCTTTACATGATATCAGAGTCAGATTCATCTTCGTTTGGACTCCCGATCCACACTCCAATTGGATCTGGGTGTGAAGGGGGGGGGAGGTTAAAGTGGGTAAAAGTCCTATATTGATTGGGGAATAGACTGAAAATCTACTTATATGGATTTCGGTACTCCTCTCCTTATAAACTAATTTTTTATGTTGAGTTAAGCTAAGATGACATATTTGTACCGCAGGCTAAATATTTATGATTTGTGAAAAACTTCTACACGTAAGATCTTAGGACTAGCTACCACATGACTTAGAGCTAGCATAATAATGTACCATCAAAATGCATTAAATTTTCAACCTAACAACCAACTACTTCTCTCACTCCTCCATTGGACATCTACTCCAAATTTCCCTCTATAAAAACACTCAACCACAAAACATTTCTTCCAATCCACTTCTTCATCATAAAACACATAACTATTATTTTACCTTCTCTTCTCTAATTTTCATTATCATTAAGAATGGAAATTGTTAGCAAAATTGCATGCTTTGTGCTTTTGTGCATGGTAGTGGTTGCACCCCATGCAGAGGCACTAACTTGTGGTCAAGTTACATCTTCCTTGGCTCCTTGTTTCCCTTATCTGATGAACCGCGGTCCTCTCGGAAGCTGTTGTGGTGGTGTTAAGGGCCTTTTGGGTGAAGCCCAGACTACAGCAGACCGACAAACCGCATGCACTTGCCTGAAATCAGCCGCTAGTTCTTTTACAGGCCTTGATTTGGGCAAAGCTGCTAGTCTCCCTAGCACTTGTAGTGTCAACATCCCTTACAAGATCAGCCCCTCTACTGACTGCTCTAAGTATGTTATTCACCTTTTTTGACCTATAACAATAAGTAACTCTTCGTATTAATCGTAGTATGAAAAATAAAGTAACACAAAAATGATGTGTACTAGCACATTGTCACAAAATGATGTAGGTAGGAATAGTAAATTAGAAACTGTGTGTGTGTGGTTTTCTGAAAAACTAAGTGGATTTTTTATTTATAGTTTGTCTGGTAAGTAAGTAAGAAAATATCAATTCAAAAATATTTCTATGTAATTTTAAAAAATATATATACTACAAATATATGATTATACTTAGAACATTACATTTTTTTTATTATTATTATTATTAATGTTGGTTTTGTTCATTAATGCAGGGTTCAGTAAAGCTGATCATCAGAATTTGGTATCATGAGGAGAATTAAGAATAATATAGATGGAAATTGATCTTTGCTTGTGGATCCATTGTTTCTATGTTGTATCAGTTGTCACTTTCTGTTTTTTCTGTGTTTCTTTTAAAATCGTACGTAGTCGAGTGTTGTATGAAAATTTCACGATTGGCTATTATATACTAATCCAATCTTGATAATACATCTATCTTATTTGATATATGTACTCTCTCGTGTATTAGTTCAATATTTTTGGTTTACTTTTACTAGGGTTTTTTATATGAATTACACGTATATATCAAATTCGAGTAATATAGTACATTATTGTGTGCTCATTCATCTACGTACCTCCTTTTTCTAACCACTTCTTACACCTACAATGCTAATTAATGAGAAATATACTACTCCCTCTGTCCACTTTTATTTGTCATGTTGCGCTTTTCGAAAGTCAATTTGACTAATTTTTAAAGTTAAATTAGATTACATTAACTCGATATTTTTTAAAAAAAAATTAGATATTCAAAATCTATACGAAAAGTACTATAAATTGCAAATTTTTGCATATCAATATGATGAAAATATACAACGTAAAATGTTGGTCAAAGTTCTTATAGTTTGACTCTAAAAAAGGAAACCATGACAATTAATTGTGGACGGAGGAAGTAACATCATCACCATCACAAATGCCTATAAAAAGTATACTTTATTAAATAAACTCATTAAGGTACAAATTCACTATGATATATATTAACTTTCTCGATCCTTTCCAACTTATAAGTCCATTAATTAAAGTAAACAACGTATTAAATGTCGCAAATATTCAGGCTTTACTTAGCTTTGTCACTCTTCATCTTTTGAAGATTAGATCCGTAATGATATATACTCTCCGTCTCAAAAAGAACAATCTAATTTGACTTGACACAGTTTAAGAAAACAATTCAATCTTGTGATTCTAAATTAAAGTTATGTCAAATGTACCAAAATTACATTTAATCTTGTGGCCTTAAACATGTTACCTAAAAAACTAAAATAAAAATATTGCTAAAAATAAGAGGTTTTTAAAAGCAGATTAAAGAGGAAAGTAAGTCATTTTTTTAAAGAAGGGAATAATAAATTTACCTTTTAGCACTATTCTTCTTTCAAGTATGTCATCAAACAATTTTGTGCTTTCGTAATCTCCTCTCTCTACACAACCCATCTATCACTACACGGTACACATCTAGTGTTTAGCCTCAAATTTTACAATTTTTTGGGCAAATTATTTCAAGTTTGTATTGTCATTTTATAATAAACATGTTTCATTAAAAAATAGTCTTATAACATATTTAATATCAATTCAAAACAAAATAACAATATGGACAAGAGCAATTTATCAATTAAATTGTTATTAATGATAAATTATAACTCATTAAAAATAAATTGTTCTTTTTGGGGCCTCGTTCTATATATTTAGACAGCTGGAAACTTAACTTCTACCCCACTTTTTTTCTTTTCAAGCTTGCGAAATGCTTTATCATTCTTACTGAAGAGTAAAACTCAACTGGCTTTTGACACAGGTGCGAAGCAAGTCTATATGAAAAGAATAGGAAAATGCTCTATACGATACACGAGTTGTTGGTGGAATACGAGTAAGGACTTTGTTTGCCCAAGAGAGATGAGGAGTTATTAGTTATTAATGGAGTAATTTGGTAGATAAATATTAGTGTAATTAATAAATAATGAGTGTCTTTTATAAAATATAAAAAGTTCGGCGTGATTTTTTTAAATTCCCAAATATTAGAACTTGGCCTAAATACTATTTTTTTCTAGAATTTGAAATTTGAGATATTTGATAGATATATTTGCCAAATAATAATAAATTATATGGTCAAAAATCATTTCTTAAATTTTCTTGCAAATTTTCTCATAATATACTTGAAGCCAAACGGGACCACAGTACATTAGTACCAATTCTACAAGGTTAAAAGAAAAGGCAAGTGCCTTACGACCTCCAAATTTGAAGGAAGGGCATTTACTTTTAGCAATAATAGATTTTAGTTTTTTTTTAATAAAAAATAATAGAGTACTATAGAAAAAATTGAGATTCTCATATAATAAGAAAGAATTATCAAAAGAAGTTTGACATATATATTTGAAATACTATGTTTCAAAAATGATTGTATGAATTGGTTATATTATTAATTGAAAAGGAATTATTAGAAAATATCATATCAATTATAAGAGATTATTAAATGCTTTGCATATCAAGAAACTAGAAAAAAATTACTTATGAAAAAACAATTAATACCTTTTAATTTCTTAATAATTACTGCTTATTTTGAACCTATGTATTACTAATAAATCACTCAAAAGGGAATTGAAGAGGTATGTAAACTTTGTTATTTTTACTTGTTTATAAGAAGCTTTACAATTCCCTTAAGAAATAATAAATACTCAATATATATATAGAATAAATAGTTAATATGTAGTAGTGATAAAATAAAATATATATTTTATCTTAATAAGCTAATTAAGTGGATAAATAAAAAATTATTTTTAATATTATGAATAATTAAAATGAAGAGAGAAAGTCGTATTCATTGATTGCTGTCGCAATTAATTTCTTCAGTCTCAGCCGACTATTAGATTGTCAGTATGTGTCCATCTTATATTCGTCAAACCTCTTTCTAATATCATTTTTTTTTTATATTTGTATTAAAGTTCGATTATTACCTATATTAAACTTTGATAATTTTAGATTTACGTCACGTAAGGTCCCATCCTAGAGAAATTGCTTCACATCAAAGATCTTTTCATATCTAGGATTCAAACTTGAAACATTTGATTAAGAAAGGAACAACTTAATCCATAGTTACTATACCAAAAATAATCTTTAGCGACTACTAATTAATAATAATAGCTTAATTGTCGTAAAATAATTTATTTTAAAGACAATTAACACTCTTTATATATATTTTTTTAAGCCTATAACTACAATACACCGAATGATAATTAACTAATGCTATTATGCTAATAAAAAAATTAACACTCTGTATCATTATACATATCTATTATCGTTAAAAGTTTGTTTTATTATAGTGTGTCCCAATATCCTTTGATGTTTTTTTTTTATTGGTTGAAAAGGAGTTAATTTATTTATATATAATATGCATCTCTACAATCCAGGTGGCTAGAAGCATTACAATGAGCTTGAATACTAGGTAAATTAGCTACTAAGGCTATACTATCCGAAGATGGAGGAGGCATGTCAAAGGTCTGAAAATTTGCTTCCTTCTTTCCAGCATCTATAGTATTCGTGCTTAACAAAGAAGTAGTTGCCTGCCCCATATTACAAAGAACAGGAATACTTACTACATTATCAACTAGAGTTAAACTATTCGGTGATGAAGGTGGCATGTCATGCCTAATAAAGGTTACTCCCTCCTTGTCCGCATCAATATTCTTCATGATGAACATTGGTGGGGCTAACCATTCCACAAAATCTATGTTTTCCTTTAGCTTAGCCGCTTCTTTAGCTAATTTATCAGCCACCTGGTTCTGCTCACTGCGTCTAAGGGTGATCTATGGGTTCCCCAGCCTCTGGAGCAATGCCCTGCATTCAAGGATTATGTTAGAAAACGAATTGTTCCCTTCGTAAATCAGCACAAGGATGTCTGATGAGTCTGTTTCTATTTGAAGTGGTGTTACCTTGTGTCTATCTGCCATTCTTAATCCCATTAGGAGAGCTAATATTTCAGCGTGGAGCGCATTGATAACGTTTGTCTTTGTTGAGAACCCTGTTATCCATGAACCCCTAGTATCCCGTAAAACTCCTCCTGCTCCCCCCTTCCTCGTGAGAGCTTAAAATATTTTTTCCCCCGACACTATGAAATGATAAAAGTATTTAATGCTACCATGACAAACAAAGATGACTCATTTGCTTCGAAATTAACTCATGTACCATAATATTTCCACATCTAATAGTATGGTACTCTGTCTCCTTAGTTTGTACTCGAGACATTGTTTGATCAATTTCATGTATTATGACTTTTTTACATCCAACTCTTCTCCTTATTTATCACTCTTCTTTATTTAATACCACTCTTCTCCTTGTATCTTTTTTTTTATTATAAAAAAAACGACAATTACTTTGGACCATCTCTTTTTAATAGAATGAATGGATCGAAGCATGAGTAGAGCCATCTTAGACAAAGTATAATTCGATACACGCTTTTTGTCAGAAAATTATGAGATATTCAAATTTTCTGGCTCCGCAACTAGCAAGTACCAAGTAAAGAAGAAGCAAAGAGAAGAATGTATTCTGAGTACTGGAACAATTGTCTATACGGGATTGGCTTTTCACAAGGCCCTAAATCGTGTATAGCGTGGTTCAATAAAAATTAGTCACGTAACAAACTAATTAAACTTGACTTTATAGGCACCTCCCTAATTATTATGTACCCTCATTTCATTTAATTCTTAACTCCCAACTAATTCTCTCATTCTTAATTCCATTAATTTTGCTCCAAATTTCCTCTCTATAAATACCCAAAGTTGTCACTAGCTTTTGCACCCAACACTCAAAACAAATACATTTGTAGTACTATATCATCCTTTACTATTTCTATCGATCTTTACTCAAATTTTGTAACAATGGAAATGTTTGGCAAAATTGCATGCTTTGTGCTTTTGTGCATGGTGGTGGTTGCACCCCATGCAGAGGCACTGAGCTGCGGCGAGGTTACATCTGGCTTGGCTCCCTGCCTCCCTTATCTTCAAGGGCGCAGCCCTATTGGAGGGTGTTGTAGTGGTGTTAAGGATCTTTTGGGTGCAGCCAAGACCCCAGAAGACCGGAAAACAGCATGCACTTGCCTTAAATCGGCAGCTAATTCTATTAAGGGCATTGATACGGGAAAAGCCGCTGGTCTCCCTGGAGTTTGTGGAGTCAACATTCCTTACAAGATCAGCCCTTCCACTGATTGCTCCAAGTACGTGATTCTCCTTATATTAATTGACAGTATAATATTTCTTTTGTTTCAAGATATATAATATAATTTTAATTTACATATGCCTTTTGATAAAATTATATGGTACAAAACGATATATATGTGTGTACGCGCAAACTATATATTAATGTTGATTTAATATTGCATTGCAGGGTCCAGTAAGGTTGATGAAATTAAAGCTAAGTCTATAGCTTGCAGAGATGAAGAATAAGATGGATATATATCGATCGAGTTTGATCCATCATTATATATGTTGTCTCTTTTCTTTTGTATTTGTGTCTGTTGGAGTACTTATATATTGTCGAGTCTTGTAATGAACATTGGTGGTTGCTTGTGTTACAACCCAATCTTCATATAATAGTACATGATATTTTCTTCTTTAAACTTTTCTTAACTCTTATTCATCGATGGTACAATTATTTTTACACTAATTATGATTTGGTAATTCTTAAGAAAAGGATGATATAACCTTGGAATTTGAGAAATTACATCGATGGGTGCATAAATTAACCATATTTAAATTTGTTTCATATCATAAATTGTTCAACAAAAACTATGATACATAATTAAAGCAAAAGAGAAACTACGGAAGTGTGAGTACATCAATGTTAAATGTACAAGAAAATTAATAATCACTTATATTTGGAATGATGGTAGGTAAGGAAAAAGATTTGTGATGATTGTCCATGTATAACTATCAATTCCTAGCTCCTCACCAAGATAAGAAAAAGAAAGAAATTTCATTTGACTCTGGTTGATAAGAATAATGTTTTTATATATATATACACACTATCTTAAAAGCATGAACTTCCTAACTTGAATGTTAAATTACTAAAATACCTCCAACTTAAAAGACTCAATTTAGTATATATTCTATATTTAATATTATATTTAATTACGCTATATTAAATTAAAAGCAAACACTTTTTCACATTGATGAGTAGTGACTTTTTCGAAGAATTGTGACTTTTTTGATGAGTTATGACATTTCCAAAAAGTTGTGATTTTTCTGAAGGATTATGACTTATCTGAAAAGACACGATAATCACATTTTCATACTATCCTTTGTTGTCTATAAATAGAGGGGGTTTCTCACACTTATAAACTACGAATTTTGTAAGTTTTCTATTCTTCTTCTTAAAACAAGGAAGATTGTGAGAGTTGTTCAATTATGCAATTACAATAATTTTTGTGTGTAAATTAGATAGATCAACAAAAATTGATGCAACAAGGAGAATGAAATAACTCAACTTCAAACGAGAAGAGTATCTTGATAATTAATGTGTACTCATTTTCATAGCCTTAAACTATACTTTTGCAACAACTTTTACATGACAAGAAGTTCAATGATTTTCTGTTGCACAAACTACAACTTGGTGTTCAGAATCTAGAAAGTCTCAAACTGTTGGAGAAAAAGTATCTGATCAAAAACTTGTTTGAAGAGTCCAAACTACATTTAATAAGTACTTTTCACTTCCAATTTATTTATTGTATTTTTATTTTTATTCAGTTTAATATAGAATATTCTTTTTTCTTGGGATGGGGGCGCATCTTTAAGACCACAAAGTTAAAAGATATTTTTATATATTCTACATATGATCCTTAAATTAAAAGTCTTCTTTATTTTTTAAAATTTCATATCAAATTAAAATTACACCAATCTATATCAATCTTTTTTTTAATCTATCTATACTACTTTAAAAGAATGAACTACTTAAAATAAATGTTAAATTATTACAATACCCAAAACTTAAAACACAAAATGTAGTATATATTCTATATTTTATATTGTAATATATTTATTTATGTGTATTATATTATATTATATTAAAGGCAGACGCATTTTAACATTGAAGGCTTGTGAAATTTTCGAAGAGTTATAACATTTTTGATGAGTTGTGAAGGGTTGTGACTTTTCTATAAGGTTGCAACTTTTCAGAAAAGTTGTGACATTTCAAAAGCGTTGCAACTTTTCCAAAGAGTTATCACTTTTCAAATGAGTTGTGACCTTTCTGAAGGGTTGTGAATTTTCTAAATGGTTGTGACGATTTCTTTTTTAAAAGGCACAATAATCAGTTTTTCATACACTACCCTTTGTTGGCTATAAAAAGAAGGATTTCCTCAAATTTTTAAACTACATATTAAAAAAATTATTCATTATTCTTCTTTTTCTTAAAATGCCCTATTTAGTATATCTTCTATATTTTTATGATAAGAAACAATATGCACATACTAATACTATACTTTTTTAACTATAAATAGAGGGGTTTCCTCACATTTTTAAACTACGCTTCTTTTGTGTTTTCTATTCTTTTTTTTTCTTAAAACCTCAAATTTAATTTACAGACATTTACAATCTCAGAGTTCAGTGAAATTAGAACACTCCCTAACATGATGTTAAATTAATCTAATACTCCAATAAAAAATATCCAATTTAGCATATATTCTATAATTTATATCAATATTTATTTATATTATATTATATTAAAAGTAAGAACACCAACAATACAATAATAAAAAAGTAATGCACTATGAGAAAGAGAGGAGAAAGTATATTTATAGGTGTAACTAAGAGATTTTAAGAGTAACTAATTTTTTATTTAATAATATTCACATTATTTTTAAAAATAATGTGGTACATTGTTTGATATTCACGTGCAACGCACGTGCGTCAAAACTAGTATATATATATATATATATATATATATAAATGTGACTCTAGTTAGATCCTTAATTCACATCATGATATTTCCTCCGATCCATTTTAGGTGTCGTATTGGCTAAAAATAACTAATCCAATATATAATTAATCACACGCAAAGGCGAATTGGGATTTAAAGACTTTCGATGCACCAATATTACAATAGCTCAAACATGAGCTCTAAGATAAACTTAAAATAAAAAAGTGAAATAACACTCTAGCTAGATTCAAATTCAGGTCTCGCATGTGGATACTCTAGCTTGTACTAGCAGCACAATGCCAGTTCTATGTTTTTCATGAGTGCACCGTTAATTATATCCTAATTTCTGCCGACTTCTCAATATATATATATATGATTTGGTAATTCTTAAGAAAAGGATGATATAAAGGAAAATGGATAAAATATTTTCCGATTTTTTTTTTAATAGTCTATATAGACGACATATTAATATGTTCTAAAACATATGAAGAACATTTAACTCATCTAAAAGAATTCTCAGATATCTGTTTAAAAAATGGAATAGTTTTAAGTCAAAATAAAGCAGATATAAATAAAAATGAAATAGAATTCTTAGGAATGATTATTTCAAAAAATGGAATAGAACTCCAAACTCATATCTCAAAAAAGATTGTGGAATTTCCTAACAAGAAATACAAAGGTTTCTAGGATGCCTTAACAGGAG
>JAJOOO010014088.1:0-17286 GCA_029582685.1 Solanum piurae | reverse complement strand
TCTCCTCTCCCGATTTTAAGGTTAAACAATAGATTTATCTCTAGATGGCCAGCCAAGAAATACTAAAATAAGAATATAGAAGTAACTTATAATGACAACCGAGAATTAATTCATAAAGCCTTAAATAATCAACAATCCATTCGTAGCTACAACCCCAGAACTAGGGCGTTTAGCCACTCATGCTATTAGAAAACAAGAAAATACAATAGTTCATGCAATTTCCGTAAAATAGAAGAGTTGAAGGATTAAAACCTTCAAAAACTTGTTTTCTTGCCCTTCCACACTAAATCCACAGTTTTCTTTACTAATGAACCCTAAAGGTCTATTTATAATAGTTAGAAAAACTAAGACCCAATCCTAAATCAACAAGGAGTCCTTTTTAGTTGAATGTTTGCTGGAAAAGTCGGCATCATGGTGGGGCGCCGCGCCTGAAAATTTCCTCTGAAGTTTCCTCCTTGGCGCGCCGCGCCTCTCAGCGCGCCTGAGAGGCGTCTCTGAACTTTTGGCCCAGGCGCATCGCGCCTGAGAGGCGTCTCTGAATGTTGACCCTTGGCGCCTCGCGCCTAGCAGTTTGCCTAACCCTGGGGTCTTCATCCTTGGCCGCTTTTCATGCTCTTTTACGCCTCTCTTCTTCAAGTTGACTCCAATTCCCTTGAGAGTTCCTGAAACAACTAATCATGTGTGCAAGTGTACAATCATTCCAATTTATACCAAACTTTAAGCTAATGACTAGCTATTATCTTTCAATCTTATTAACTTATGGGCAATTATTGACAACTTAGGCTTATAAATATGCCTAAGATCACCTCTCCAAATATGATAGTTACTACCATTCAAACAAATCATCTTGTTCATATTTGCCTCCATCATTCAAATCAATAATGAACAACAACCAATGCTCTGATACCACTTGATACCACTTTGATGGGAAAGGCCGCACTAACAAAAATGTCAAACAGGATAGCCGCGGAATAATACCCAAATTTAAACTTTCCCTTTTAATTTGAACCAAGAGAATACAAACCAAATCAAGTAATATGAAGAATGGACAGCAAGTATATCAACCAAACTAAAATAATAAGATAAGAACAAGTCAATCACACAAGACACAACGATTTACGTGTAAAATCCATTGATGTGAAGAGTAAAAAACCACAGGACCAAAAACTCCACTATAAACACCAAAAGTTACAAAATTATTCTCCAAAATTGGCCACAACACAAGCGCCAAACAACGAGCAACAACAAATCAAGATTGCACCAAAACTAGAGAATTAAAGAAGAGATTTCACCCAAAAATGCGCTACTGTTCACACCCCAAAATCAGAAGCTACAGACCTCTAAATTCGATCTCCACCCTTAAATTGCAAGAACCAGATGCTGAGAACTTCCAGATCAAATTTGAGCACGATCCAACGGTTTACGAAGCGGCAAACTCTGTCTGAAGCAGACTTCCTGAGCAGAAAATTTCAGAAGCAAAATCGGGATTTTTCTCTTTTTCTTTCAATCTCTAAAACGAATCTCTCGTGATTTTTCTCTCTTGTGTTTCTGAAAATAAGACCAAATAAGCCTTATATATGCCACATAATATTTGGGTTATGGGCTAAAGTGGGCTGGTCCTAATAAGACTTTTATTTATCCACATAGGAAGGGAAAAAAGATACTAAACCCAACAATAGTCTAAGGGATACATATCCCTTTATGCCTTATTTATTTATCAGGTTCCAACATGTTTTGTTTTTTCTTTTAATTTTGAAATGTAGAGAATTAATTAATTACCCCAAGGGTACGGCTATGATAAAGGTGAAAGCTGGAATTAGATTATCAATGGCGGAAGCAATTGTTGGAGTTGAATTGTTTATGCCAATGAACCATGCATATTGGTTCGCTGTTTTCCTACGATAAAATAAGAAGAAAAAGAAGTAAGATTTCGAGGGTATATTTATAAGGAAACTTATGTAAATTTCACTAGTTTAGCAGTTAATTACTTAGATACACTTTAGTTTGTAATATTACGTATCTTATTAGATTTTTTATGCTTCTAGATACGTCCAGTTTTTTGGTACCTCTATATACGTCCAGATACATGAATCTTCGATACATGAAGTCAAATTTAGATGTAATTTGTTCTAGATACATTGTATCCAAGTGGATTCACATGTATCTGGAATACATAGCACATCTCCTCGTCTCCCTCGCCTCTCTCCCATCTCCCTCGCCACTCTCCCATGTATTTGATATCCCCGATACATGTGAATCACTCCAGATACATACAAATGCATGCATCTAATGTGTATCTAGTGTGATTCACATGTATCTGAGATACATACGAATCTTGCTCTCCTCCCTCCCCAATCTCGCTCGCCTCTCTCCTTATTTTTGTGTATCTGGTAGCAAAAAATGCATGTATCTAAGTGTAAAATACGTTGATCATTCTTAATTTATGGTAAGATACGTAATATTTTAAAAGTATAAATAATACTAATTTATATGACAGTTTAGTATGTCTAATAATTATGTAGTTTTCCCATAATTATATACAACAATTATGGTTTAAAAGCATAAATAAGTTATAATCCTCGATATAATTCTAAATTGTTCATATCCTTTATTTAACCGGTGGTTTCTACGTCACAATCAGTTAAGGCTAAAATTTTATTAAAGAATCTTTTCATATGGTGGAACCTCTTCCGAAAATATAAAATTTTTATTAAGCCGATTGCCACCTAATTACTGAAATACTACCATTAGTTATTTCAAGATGGAGAAAATAATTCGTTTCTCACTTTTCCATTGTGCAACTCACATGCAACGTATAAAAAGTAAGGAAAACTTTTGGTTGAGTGGAATTATTACTCCCTTTGTAACCCATGTATCTTTTATTCTTTGTAATTTATGTAATCTTTAGGCCATTTATCTTCATTATTTATTTCCACATTATCTTTTTATTCATTGCTAGGAAGTTGTTTTCAATTATAAATACTGGTGATCTTCATTTGGTTTAATAACATAAGAAAATATAGAGTGGATAAAAATTAGTCAAAAAAGAGAATTCTTATTAGTTGAAGAGAAATGTTATTTTTGTGGAGCTTTGGACTCAATTCTTATTCAGAGTTTGTCGAGTTATACTTTGTGTTTAGACTGTTGTATCATGGAGGGGACAAGTCAAGAAGAACTATTGCTGGACCGGTGAAAACATTTGCTGCAATGGACTTGAATCTCCTTAAAGAGAGCGAGATATCCGCGCTTCAGCCTGAAGATATTTTTATTTCTTCATTTTATTTTCAATTGTAATCTTGTAGTTTTGTTATCTTGTAATTTTTCACTAAAAAATAAATTTATTTAAATTTCAAAATTTAAAATTTGTTACATAAATTGGGACAAGGGAAATATATAATTTATTTCCAATACAAAAGAAAATTCTTACCCAAAAATAGAACACAAAAATATCTGGAAAAGAATAGAGATTGTCAACTTGGATTTGTTTTTCCTGTCAATAATAAGATACATGAGTAAATAAGAGAATGTAAAATAAGAAAAAGCTGAAAAAAGAGACAATTATGAATTATGAAAACCATTATGTTATCGATTTCTATTTTCAGGGACGAATTAGGTAATACCCATCAATTAATTTGCCAAGACTAGAAAATTCATCCTTCATTAGTTATATCGAAAAATGACCTCGTATCTTAACTTCCACCTCATGTTTTTAAAAAAAAAGAAAACTGTGTCTCACCCAATTGGTTATGAGATCTCGATTAATATAGACATGTGTTGTATAAGACTTATTAAAAGGAGAAGCGTTCATTAGTTTTAATTTTACTATTTTCAGGACTTGAATATGAGATTCTAATTAAAAATAGAGCCATCTTTTTCATCTCATCATAAATAGTGATAATCTACTTGGCTTTAATTTGTTTACGAAGTCAAAATCAAATATTTTTGTTGGCCGAGGCCAATACTTGTAGTTCTTATGAAAAATAATTGTCATTTCATTTGTGAATGGATCGAAGGGAGTATTCGAAGGAGAATAAATGTTACTAGTAGATATATATTTTCTGAACGACCACATATTATAACAACTGCATCTATCCCTAATTACTTGTTCATTTTTAAATTGACACGCCTATTAAGAAAATAATGATTGACATAGTGAATTTATCATTTTATCCATATTAATTATGAAGTGAATGAATTAAAAATTTAAGATTTTCAAGAAGTTCTACTTTTTTTTAAAATTAATTAATTGAGGATATAATAGGTAAAAAAAATTGCTCCTTTCTTGATTTGTCAAAATGGACAAGTATAAAAGGAAAATTGGACAAGTAATAGTAAACTGGGATGCGAAAAATTGTCCCGATGCAAAGGGTACAATTGTCAATAGTACCATACATTACTTACTTCATCCGTCCTAAATCCTAATTTATATAGGAAGAAGGGATATATATATACCTCTCAAAGAAGAAAGCAAATGGAGCAATAGAAATAGTTGCAAAAATAGGCCTATAAGCTGACTGAACGAAAGCATTCATGCCACCATCCATCACTAACTTTGATATTATTACCATTCCGGCATACACAACTTCTACGATCACCATTATCACAAAAATCATCAATTCTTTCCCCATTTTCTGATAAAAACTTCAATGGGTGGCAGTGTGGGGATATATATATATATATAGGTGAAGTGAAATGATGATTTTTATCTGATAAAATATTAGCGCATATTGGAACTATATATATAGTGACCAATTGCTATAGTAGGAAAAAATATTGCAAGCTTGATTTTGAAAGGAGACGTAAATGTAGGATATATAACTTTGGAAGACAAAGTAGAAATTAAAACATGTGTATAGTGTACATTTGCCATCATTAAAAGTTTGATAAAAAATTCACACTGTTTAAAATAATCCCACAAGAAGGAACTTTTATGTCTAGATTAATGTTATAAGTTTTAGGGAAAAAGGTCTGAAATATATTTGAACTTTGACCAAAATTGTTGTAACGATATCGAACTTTGGAAAAGACCTTTTACCCCTGCACTATTTAATATTATATTTTAAAGGTATGTATGTGTCCATGTGGACATCATAAATATTGCATCTTCTCCCTTGAGTCATCGACTTCATACCGGCCACTAAAATTTTTAATCAACTTTTATAGTGATGATGATGCAGGGCTACTAAAACAGAAGTCTCCAAATTCGGACGGTAAGTTAGATGCTTAGGTAACGAGGGAAACCTAACATCACTGAAGGTTGCTTTTGAAGCTTTGGCCGATGTAGTTTTTTAATCTTTGATGAAGATCATCTTTGGAATCACAACATCCTTTAATAATACAGAATAAACAACATGTAAATGTGATCTTTTACTTTATTCCAATTTGTTTAAGTTGCCAAGTTTAACATAGTCATTAGCTTGATGATTGTTCAACATCTAGCCCTGATCTATAGTAGTTTTAACCATGAAACAATTTCATAAACATCTTGTCAGTGGATGCTTTAGGCATAATGATTACAAAGGGGATAGTGCCTCCCTACCCTCACAATGTAGGGGAATTTGAGAAACTATTATTCTTCTTATAAATAAATAAGTGTATCTAATCAAAGACAAGATAGTGCTACACGGTTTATGGAGACTTTGAATTATCTGAACTCAAACTCGTCCCCATATCAATGCTCAATACTACTCTCAAAATGTAACTAGCTCATATGTTTAAAAACATAACTCTTTATGTGGTTTGAGATAATTACTCAAAAACTAGCTCAAAAGCTCTCTTGAAAATCGGTGTTTCCTCTCTTGTTTAAATGTGAAAACATTTACTCTTTGAGAATACTTAGTTCCCATATAATCTCTTGAAGAAAATGAACTTCACTTTTACTCTTAGTCAACTCAATGCTCAAGTCTTAAACAAGTTTAAAACATTTGTAAAAGACTTCTTAAAATAGGGTTCATGTCGAATTATGGACGTGAACGACTCAATTCAAGGTTTCAATAACCATAGATAGAACTCAATACTTGGAACTCAACAACTCCATAACTCAAGGAGTCAATGATACTACTCATCTCAAGAATGCTTGACTCAGAGTGTTCATGCGGAATTATGGACATGAACTACTTAACTCAAGGACTCAATGATACCTCTCATCTCAAAACTGCTCGACTCATAGGGTTCTTGCGGAATTATGTGCATGAACTACTCAACTCAAGGACCTTCATGGGTAACATGTAGTAGCCCCATGATTAGGAATATAATCTCAAAATGATTAGGAACTCAATACTCAAGACTTAGAACTTGAAGATATTACTCCTCTCAAAGATACTCAAACTCACTTGCTCAAAACTTAGTTCAAATCGATAGTTGATCTCAAAGGATTCACAATTGAACTCAGACTTTCTTGAACTCTACTCTTAACTCTCTCTTGAATGTGAATTATGAATTCAAGAGTTATGGTTCATGATATGAAGGATCTCGTGATGATAAAGTAGACTCATGAGTACATTCTCCTCATTCTCATACTCACTTGCTCGAGTCTTGAAACAAGTTATTAGAAATTGTAGAATACTCCTCAAAAAAAGACTCAAAGAGACTTTCTCAAAATGTTCGGAAAAACTCTCAAAACTTAACTCTTTGCTCTACCTTGAATTTGAATTATGAATTCAAGGTTATGATTTATGATAGGAAAGATATCGTGGTGATTAAAAGTGTCATGAGAAACGGTTGAAAAACACCTTTTGGGGAGCAAGTCCGCGACGCGGAGATGCATTTTAAGATTTGGTCGTGGAATAAATTTTGAGACAGTGGGGTCCGTGATCTCTCCGCTATGGGGAGAGGAAAGTTCACTATGAAGGAATAGGTCGCAGACCTGGTACTTATTTTCTGTCTGACTTTTTCTTTCTCATTTTCTAACCCCAATTCACCTAGATTCAATTTTTTTTCTCAATTTATCTTTAGATTCAGATACCCAACACATGTACACAAGAATCTACTCATAAACGACTCAAAAATCGACACAATTTCTTCAAGAACTCAGCAATCCCATCTGAACTCAAGAACGAAAGTCAATTTCAAGAACACAATTCAAGAACGTCAAACCTTCAACTTTCTAGAACGAATTTAATGTTGAAATTAACATGATTGACGCGTAGGTGAACGAACCCAACACTATGGAAGTTTACATACCTCTTAGGGATTAAACCCATGGCGAAAATCCGCAACAAAACTCAAGAATCTCGACGAATGTTTTGATCCTCTCCTTCTTTCTCCTCTTTTTTCTTCTTGAACTCTCAACTAAAATCCTAGGCGTATATTAGGATTATAAAACCTAACCTAATCAGATTAGACCCCTAAAACCTTACTAAAAATGAATTAAATCTGATTGGGTAAGTAAAAGATCAAATACCCCTCACTATTTGCGAGTAACTTTCCTTAACTGGACATCCTGACTTCAAAAGGGCATATCTCACTCATCCGACCTCAAAACTTAGAAAACTTGGTGGCGTTGGAAAGATAATTCAAAGACCTTTCATTCGATATCTTATGGGTCACCTAAATCATCCGTTGAAAGTTATGGTTGTTTGAAGTTGACCCAAAACTTAGAAGAACTAAGGAATGACTTGAATGATTTTCTCTTTAGTTCTTTTTCGATCGGAAGGTGCTACATCTAGTGACCTTAACACATAGGAAAAAATTAAAATTCCTCGATAAAATCTTACTCATTACGAAGGATGGTTCGAGTCTTATCTCAAAAAAAATTCTGGGGTGTTACAAGTTAACACAATTTTCATTGAGAATTAATGATGGACTAATCATTAAGTAACAGTACGCATTAGCCAGTAGTCATTGATGAACTTTTTCATGTTTGTCCATTACTACATAAAGCACTTAATAAAACTCCATATTAACCTGGACAAAGATGTCAATATTGCCCAAACTGGCAAACTCAAAAGGATTCCTTATAAAAACCAAGCCAATTTCGATATGAACTATAAAGAGAAATCATTACAACACTACTAACGAAAATCATTAATGATCACGAGACCATTACTAATCAAAACTATTTCATTGCAGATTGTAGTATTACAATATTGCAGGCAGATCTCACTGACTCACTCACCGTAGTGAGAAGATAAAAACAAAGACTTAAAGTAAAGGAACCAACCATTTGAACCTCAATTTAGACACTAAGAGAATTATATTCAATATAACTTGCCGGTGTGGGAGCGGTGACCGTGAATCAATTAATGATGTCGCAACTTTGGAATATTATTGTGAAATTTGAGTATCAACTATAAAGTCACTATAAAGAGTCTAAAGACTGAAGTGTAAACACCTAAATGCTAAAAGTTCCTATGGCCTTAAGTGATATAAATGTAATTAATTAAACTTCTTATCGGGTTATCAGGGCACCCGATTAAAAATATGGTCAAACCGAGAGCCGAACCGATAAGCCGATAAGAAGTTTATAGTAAACTGAGGCTCGGACCATTAAACCATTAACCCGTTGAAGGAATAATTGGATTTATTCCTTTGACATGGTCAGAAGAAGAAGAATGTCAAAGATGACATGAAGTTCATTTCATTTCAAAAGTTGAAGGTGACTACAAAAGACATTTTGTCTAGCTTGAAAGACGAAAACATAATAGGAAATAGAGGATCAGGGAAGGTCTACCGAGTTGTGATCGATCAAACATGCAATACTTATGATGTTAAAAGTATAGGGCATGGAGAAAAATCTTGTGGAAGACACCAAAAGGAGTTCCTGGCAGAAGTTAGAACACTTGGTAGCATTCGACACAACAACATTGCCAAGCTCATGTGTTGCATCTCAAGTTTAGACAAAAAACTTCTAGTCTATGAATACTTTGAGAAACAAAACCTCAACAAATGGCTTCACGGAAAGAAAAGAGCAGCATCACCAGGTCAAAGTAGTACCCCAGTCCTAGTGCAGCTCAAGGACTATGCTATATGCACCATTGATGAGTCCACGATTTGGACTCATTTAGGGCTCTATTTTAATAGATTTAGTGTCCTCAAATGTATATTTTATCTCAATAACCGATGTAAATCCTTGAATTTCAGGTATTTGGACTTAGGAACAAAGCATGGACACTATTGAGCAAAAAGGAACTAGGCAGCTGAAAGAACGAAGAAAAGAAGGCCTGAGGATCGCCTAAACCATTAGGCGAGTCGCCGAATGGCCTTGGTCTCGCCTAATGTTCCAGTGTGCCAAACCCTAAAGGAGAAAATCAAGTCGGCGATAGAAAGGAGCAGTCGGTGAGTCGCCAAACAGTTCCGCGATGCAGTGCCTTATCTCCCAAAGTTACAGAACCTCAAGGATGCTGAAGGCAAAAGCAGAACGGTGATAGAAATAACCAAAGGGCGGATCGCCGAGTGGATCGGCGATCCCGACTAACTGCGTCGAGTGATCCTTCGCAGCACACTTTTTGACAACTATAAATACTTGTTTGAATTTTTAGTGTAGAAGGAGTTTTACAATTTAGAAATCATATTTTAGAATTACTCAGTTTTAGAACTTAGTTTTTGGGAGACATTTTCCTTCAGCTTTGGATATTTTGAAGATTCCCATTTTGAAGAAATTGGAAGTGGGTATTGACGATTCTTTATCTTAGACCTGTGTAAAGACCATATCAATCGTACCCACTTGATGAAAACACTTTTCGGTATCAATTTCTATCTCTTTACTAAGTCTAGCTAAAACCCCAATTCTTGGGGTGTGATTATGTGAATATGGATTGAATTAACTGCTGGGTATTGCTAATTGATTGTTTATTCGTTGTTTAAAGGTGATTGCGTTCAGTGGTTGTGTTTGAATTTATTGGGATTGTAGTTGCAAAGAAAATTTTAACTTCGTGTTTTTAGCTTGCTCGAGAGAGAGGTTTTAAAACCAAAACTACTGAATCAATGGTCTGTGGTTATTGGGTTGTCGTGGGTTCAGCTCAAGAGAGTGAATCCTAAACCCTCTCCCACACATTCAGCTCGAGAGAGTGAATGGACTAAGGCGAAAGTTGTGCTTCATTGCCGCTTATTGGTGTTCGAGAGAAATCGATTTAATTCGGGGTAAATTGTTCGAGAGAAAGTTTACCCCACTATAGTCTAGCTTAGTTACCAATTTACAGCGATTTACTATCAATAGCAATTACCCGGTTGTTTACCTTAGCCCATAATCCTATCACATCCCAAGAATCTTGTCTCCTTATTTGTATTTTCATTTTAGTTGATAATAGATTACAAAACCCCATATTGATACTTGACACTTGTGTCACCCTTTAATTTATCATGTTTTTCTTTGTAAATGTTTATAGCTATGATTGACTTGAACACATTTATGCTTTTCTATTGATTCTTGAGTACGAACCACTCTCTTGGGACTCGACCCTAACTCACTAGTTGGGTTATATTACTACTCACGATCGTTGGCATTTGAACGGGAAGTAGTGTCCTGATACGTGAAATCAACCATCATTGCACTCGAGCCATCATTCATAGAGACATTAAGTCCAGCAGTATCCTTCTGGACTCATAATTCAATGCAAAAATAGCAGAGATGGGAATTCCATTCTCGAGGCCCTCGATAAACAAGTGATGGAAACGAGTAATTTGGAACAAATGAGAAGTATTTTTAAACTAGGAGTGATGTGTACAAGAGCATCACCATCTGCAGGGCCGTCTTAATCCCTAGGCCACTAAAGTCATCGCTTGGGGTCCCATATATTTTGGGGTTTAAAAAATAATTACTTATATATGTTATTTTTAAAAAAAATTATATGATGAGTGTTATGATTTTTACTAAGGAAATTGCATATGAGATGAAAATAAATCTGAATTTCGTAAGAAATAATTTGATGAAAATATGGATAGCGAAATCACAAAGTCCCTTGAAGAATCTTTTAGAGTTGATTGCTTTATATATATAGAGTAGATCAAACTATTTTTTCACTTCAAAATAGATTTGAACTAATTGAAGCATATGAAAATATTTTTAATTTCTTATTTAGTGGTAAAATATTGAGATCACTAGATGATGAGAATTTAAAAGATATTGTCCTAACCTTGAACTTTCTTTAACACGTAATATTTATTTTGATATTGATGGTTTAGATTTTTTTTTTGAATTAAAGTGTTGAGGGAAATAATACAAGTAGAATATAATGATCTAATGGAAATACTAAATCAAATAAAAAGACTTGATTTTTTCCAAATACACATATTGCTTATAGAATAATGTTAACAGTTCCTGTAACCGGTGCCTCAGCCGAAAGAAGTTTTTTTTAAATTAAAATTTATTAAATCTTCTTTAAGATCAGCAATGTCGTAAGAGAGATCAAATGAATTAGCTATATTATCATTTGTAAAGGAATTATTAAAACAAATTGATTATAAAACAGTACCTGATGATTTCGCATCTAAAATAGCTAGAAAAGTAGATTTTAAATTAAAGTATATATGCTGAAAAAAATAAAATATTTTGGCCTCTTTCTTAAGTTTCGCTTTAGGCCCCCAATGTTGTTGAGTCGGCCTTGACCATCTGGTAGGCCATCAATGAAGGAGGTTTGCTATGTTCTCCAAAGCTGCAAAGACTCTAATATTTGAGAGAGACAAGCATAATTGTAAATAGAGATGATTAGAGTCTTTGATGATTTATGCAAATAGTGTCCACTCATTTGTCAGGTACTGAGTTTGAAGATTATAAAAAATTTCACGGTTCCTTGTGACTAACCCATTTCGAGATTAAAATCTACATGATTTCTCCTCAATTTTTTACATTAAATCTGTCTGTATGACTCATTCTTTTCTGTTAGTAAAGCATGTCTTCTACTTGGTCCCTATTTAATTTCATTACAGTTACATATGAATAGTATGCCTTACATAGTAAAAAGTTGTAAAAAAATTGCAAACAACATATACATGAAAATTTATGGGAGAAGACACAAGTATCTCCTAGACTATGACTGATATCCCAGAGACACATCTTAACTAAATTAAGGTCCTATTACCCCTTTGAACTCATTTTTTAGTAATTTTGTACACCTTTTGACTTATGTGGCACACCACGTGACTTCACGCGGTTGAGGCGCGTGGGAGATATCTGGATACCACGTAAGCCAAAAAGGTGTAAAAATTTACAAAAAAAATGAGTTCAGGGGTAATAGTACCTTAGTTTAGTTAAGGTGTGTCTTTGAGATTTGGGTCATAGTCTAGGGAGGTACTTCTACATTTTCCCAAAAATTTATTTGAAAACTCTAAATGACTCTACATTACAAATTTTATTGAGTCAATTTTGTATAAAAACACGACAAACAAAGTGTAGATGGATTTAGATCACAAATTTTATTGAGTCACTCGTGAGTAAAAACATACTTCATTTTAGTTATGGCTTCCAAGGAATTTAGTTATGCATCTTGTAATCGGAGCACATACAATTTTGAGAGCCAAAATCATCTGCTAGGCAAGGAGGCAGAGCTTTTGCATCTAGGTACCACTTATAAGTCCTCACTTGCATTAGATCTTTGAAGAAACTATCTATAGTTTCTCTTGTAATACCTGGCATAACCACAACATGTGCCATGCCTCTTAAGTAACACAAGTTCCAACGACGAATGAATTAATGGTCACAAGGTCGTTCAAAAATAACAGTAGTACTAAACTCATTGAGCATAGCACTAATTCCTGCTTCAAGAAGTCGATCTTTCAAATATCGAGCATTTTTAATGCATATTTTGGAATCTTGTTGCAATCTAGCATGTCCTTTCGTGCTTAAACAGTACCATAGGAATTTTGGTGTTAAGCCATTTCGACTACCAAAAATTGTAGCAATTAATATACTCAATTTTCAAGAGACTGCTAACATAACTTTTCCTTGTTATCTGAATGCCACAAGGCATTGGACATCCCAAGAATTTGTGGCCTGAAATTGAAATACTACCAATTGGTTTCTTGGAAGTAATTTTTTTTGCCTATTGTCCAGTACCATAAAAAAAAACTATGCCATTTTTCTATTTGTAACTTTGATCGAAAATCGTTGAAGGAAAATTGAATAAAACTAGACTTACATGTTTGATAATGGGGAGAATTAGCCCACATAAGGCTGCATCGCAATGGATGTAATGTCTATCATTGGAATATCCACAATTTTCAAGTGTTTGTATGACGAAATCGAGGTCATCAATGGCTCCTTTGAAGGTTGTTCCTATAATTAAACACATACTTAGAAGTTAAAAGTAATATACTAATTTACCAAAGTGATCGATGTTATAAGATCTAAGAATATATGTATTTTTACCAATATTGATATTGATGATAGCTGGTTTGTTCTTGTTGACAAGTAACTTTGATCGTAAATCTTCATAATCAGTCTCCCCATTAACTAAAGTGTTAATAGTTTCTAGCTCCATTTGATACAATCTTGCTGCTTTGAAAATCGAGTATGTGAATCTTTTGATGTGTATAATATTCCACTAGGATGTAGCTTTCTTCTGCATAAATATTTATTGTTCAAATGCATAGTGAAAGTGATGGAACACTTGCATCATTTAAACATGGGAAAAACTCAAATATGTCATTGAACTTTGAGAAAAGACTCATTTATGCCATCTGTTAAAAGTTTGGCTCGTCTATGCCATTATTTGTTGACTGAAATGGCATAGATGAGTCAAACTTTAAGCGGATGGCATAGATGAACCTTTTCTCAAAGTTCGATGCATATTTGAGTCATTTCCTTTAAACTCGTAGCTCAAAAATGATATCCGCCTCTGAAAATGAAACCTACCCAACCAAAAGGCCATAGAGATTGCCCTCAGTTCCACCACTAGTAATGTATCCCTAATATTCATCTTTCTCTATTTCCCAGATTTGTGCAAACCAATCTAAAATAGTCACTTCAAAATCTTTTGAATGAAAATGTAATATCTCGCAACTAGAAAGAACTAGAAGGAAGTTTAAAATCTGAAAATAGTTATTTTTGGGAAGAATTTAAAAATCTGGAAATTTGGTAAAGGTGTTAAAGTGAGTTTTTGGTCAACTTTAAATGGTCATAATTCCTAGATCAGGATGAGTTAGGTGTGATTCTAGATATGGTTGGAAAGACCTTGGAATGATCTTTCCAACGCCGCCAAGTTTGCATGATTCCGAGTTCATATGAGTAAGTTATGCCCTTCGGAAGTTGGGCTATTCGAATAAGGAAAGTCCAATCCGGATTTTAGAAGGGTAGTTTGGTCTTTTACTTACCCAATTTAATTAATTTGTTTTTAGGAGTTTAATTGGGTAAAGTCAGATTTTAGTCAGTTTTAGAAAAGTGAATTTCACGCTAGGGCTTTGAAAAAAGAGAAAGGAGAAGGGGAAGCAAGAACGTTCAAGATTCGTTCAAGATTCGTCGAGATTAACTTGTGGATTTCGTCAGGGGTGATCCCTACAAGGTATGTAAGATCACATAGAGTTGGTTTAATTCACCCACGCGCCAATCATGATTTATTTCAGCGAATTTAAGTTATTGAAAGCTTAGAAATTGAGTTCTTGATGGGTTTGTTGAAGTTCCATTAAATTCTTGTTTCGTTGAATTCGTTGAAGAGATTTTGGATCCGAACTCATGATTTTAGGTTCGATTTGAGTAGAATCTGATGTACTTTGAACATTTAATCTATTCTAAGTGTTTGGGAAAAGAACCCATGGAGTTTAGAGGGTTTAGAGCTGAAAAACGAAGAAGAAATTTCGTCGAACGAAATCTAGCAGTGGTGGCGCGTCGCGGATCTGGTTCCAGAATTGGGAATTTTCGTTTCACGTCGCGGAGCCGTCACAGAGTCTTCTGCCTCAAAAGTCATTTTCAAAACTAAATTTTAAAAGCTTCTTCACGTCGCAGACCCACCCTCAAATATTGATTTTCGGTCTTTTCTCATGTTTAACATCTAAAATCATTCCTAAACATCATGAGATCTCTCCAATCACAAATCACAATCCTTGAATCCATAATTCAATTCAAGGACCAGTTAAGAGTCAAGTCAAGAGCAGTTAAGATCAAAGTCAAGAGAAGTCAAGAGTCAAGTTAAGAAAAGTTCATAAAGTTTTCCAAAAGTCTTTTGCAAATGTTTTAACCATGTTTTAAGACTTAAGTTTTGAGTTCAGTAAAGAGTAAAGTTGAAGTTAATTTTTTCAAAAGTATATGGGGACTAAGTATTCCCAAAGAGATTTAAAAATATTTCACATTTAAATAAGAACGGAAACTGAGATTTTCAAAGAGCCTTCGGGCTAGTTTTCAAAAAAGAGTATTCACTTTCTAAATGAATCAAGAGGGAAAACTTTGATTTCCAAGATAGCCTTTGAGCTAAGTTTTTGAGCACTAATCTCAAATCACAGAAGAACTATGTTTTTAAACATAAGAGTTAATATTATTATATTTTTTGGGAGTAGTATTGAGCACCGATATAGGGGAGAGTTCAAACAACTCACAGTGTAACGCCCCATGCATATGGCGTCTACATTGGCCAGGAAGTCGGCCAAGGAGTGCGGGCCAAGCAGGCCGCACTTATGTCAGCCATGCAGGTGACGTGTGTTGAAGGAGGCGCTGAAGTAGGATATTGAGGCAAAGGGTCATGGAATGAGGAAACAACCATTTAAGATGTTTCTTGACATACCCTTATAGTGCCAAAGATGTTTGACAAGGACTTGGGGTGCACCCAAGGGCCGAAGACTATCGGCGAAGTCCGCCTGCGGCGCAATATGTCACTGCCGGACGTTCTGGATCTAGAAGTGGAATATGGAGATTCCAAGCTATGGACTTGTTCATAGTCCATCCTTATATATGCTTATCAAATTTGGGGCCAAACGGAGTTCATTTGGATATGTCTTTGACTTAGCCAAGGCTGATGGCAATTTGGTAAATATACAGAAAGTCCATAGGCTATAACCCGCTCTACGAGTATGGGAATGGTCTGAAACTTTATGGAGGTGTGAAGGAAGTCAATACGAGTAAATAAAACCAAATGACACCCAATTTGGAGGTCGGATGATCTGTCTATGACCCATTATGATTCTCTGGCCATATGATGTCTAGTCGTGTCACATGGGTATATTTATTTTAAGCATATATAAGGGGGGTATACATGGTGACAGTCTACCAGCCTCCCTGTAACATCTCGCAACTAGAAAGAAGTTTAAAATCTGGAAATAGTTATTTTGGAAAGTATAAGGAAATCTGGAAAATTTAAAATTTATTAAAGTTGAGTTTTTAGTCAACTTCAGACGGCCATAACTACTATATCAGGATGATTTAGGTGTAGTTCCAGATATTTTTGGGAAGATTTTGGAATGGTCTTTCCAACGCCGCCAAGTTTGTCCGATTTCGAGTTCGTATGAGAAAGTTATGCCCTTTGGAAGTTGGGCTGTTGGATTAAGGAAATGTCCAATCCGGAATTTTAAGGGTATTTTAGTCTTTTCACTACCCTATTAATTTAGTCCAATTTTAGGAGTTTAATAAGGGTCAATACTGAACTTAGTCAGTTTTAGAATATCAGAACTTTCACGCTAGGGCTAAGGAGAAAGGAGAAGAGAAAAGAGGAAGAAGAAAAGGGCAATTTCATCAAGATTGTTGGTGTTTTTGCTAAGGATTTACTTCAATAAGGTATGTGAGGCTCTCATAACGTTGGAATCGTTCTTCCACGTTCCAAGCAGATTTATTTCAGTCTGGATTCATCCTAAAAGCATTTGAATATTGATGATCTTGATATCTATTCTTGAATTCATATATTGTTCTTGAATTGCCTGAGTTGGAAAGTTTCTAAGTTCGTTACGTCGCATTATATGGTCGTTTCGAGTTAGATTCTTAGGTACATTGCTGGGTATCTGTATCTAAAAGTTATTTAAGGAAAAGAACCGAGTTTGGGTGAATTGGGGTTGGAAATCGAAGAAGAAATGTCGTCGGACGAAATTAAGGGGTAACCGCGCGTCGCGCGCCTAATGCCCAGATTTGAACATTTCAACTTCGCGTCGCGGAGCTGACACGAGGTGTTCAGCCTCAAAAGATGTTTTCGGAACTAAAATTTAATTATGCCACTGCGTCGCGGATCCACCTTCGTATTTTGGTTTTTCAGTCTTTTCTCATGTTTAGCTATCTAAAATCACTCCTAAACAACATGAGATCTTTCCAATCACAAATCTTAATCCTTGAACCCATAATTCAATTCAAGGATCAGTTAAGAGCCTAGTCAAGATCAGTTAAGAGTCAAAGTCAAAGAAGTTAAGAGTCAAGTCTAGAAGTTAAGAAGCAAGTCAAAG
>JAJOOO010014087.1:0-17072 GCA_029582685.1 Solanum piurae | reverse complement strand
CACTTCGAATGCTTAAACCCTTCTCGAAGTGTAAATTGAACCCCGAACCCTCTTTGGTATTTTCAAATGATTTTTTCTGTTTAAATCTTTGAAAATTTTAAGTTTTCTTAATTTCTTTAAAAAATTAAGTGGCGACTCTTTTCTAAGTATTTTTCTCAAATTGTTTTATACTTAGAACATTTCAAAAAGTAATTTTTTCTAAAGTTTAGTAAAATTACGGCACAACAGAAATGACGACTCTGCTGGGAAATTAATTAAGTTCTAACCATAAGATTTGACTTATTTAACTGATTGTTATTAATTGCTGAACTGTTTATCTGCGCTTAACATGTTTAAATTTTTATAACTGTCATTACATCATGGCATATTCTCTTGTATGTATAGTATATTAAAGGACGGTTTTGTGGAATCGCAACCGGAATTTTTTATACTCAACCCTTTTTCGGAACGATCGACAATTTATTGGTTCGTCATGCGTCCAATGGTTGTCGTCAGTTCTAGCCCAAGTTGTCCACTTGGATTTTCGGTCTTTCAAAGCCACTCTTAGTCAACTAGTGTAGAGCGAAACCAAATCCCGACTTTTAGCGCATTTCGAACTAAGTTGACCCAACACTTAAGGCATGTTGGGCCCATTAGAAAGCCCACCTTGTGTCGATTTGACCCGTTGGTCAATAAAAGACAATCATGTTTATGTGTTTAAATTTGAAGGATGTATACGTCATTTGGCAAAATATTGTCTCTTGGGGTTGGAGTTTAATAGTTTGTTCGAGTCGAAGATGGATCAAGTTACCATTTCATCCAAAAGCGTGGACATTCGTAGATGACAAGAAATAAAAAAGAAGGACCGTACATGCAAGCATAGTTTAGGATTTTATCACTGCGTGGGATTGATCATTTGTATCCCTTTTCCTTATTATGTATCCCCTTTCAGTTTTATTCATAAAATTTGTATAAATTTGAGTTTCGAGGCAATGCAATGTTTCAAACGACGTTATACATCCTTCGAATCGCCAAGCATACACTTGGAACAAAAGGGTCACATATTTGTTTAGAACGCGCAATATTTTCTTATGTGTTATAACTGATTGTGTGAATATGTTGCTTTATTTGAATATATTCTAGCTCACTCCTCTTCGAATTATTTTCTAGAACCCTTTAAGCACAAATATCAAGTCACTATCGAAAGTGCGTCCAAATACTCTTTGAGTCTTTAGTTTCCCAACAAAATTCGGACTTCATTTTTCAAATCTTACTCATTCAGAAAAAAGGTTAATCATTTATCTCAAATCGAAAGGAATTCAAGTTAGTCGAACTACGTAGGACCTGAATTCTCCCTCGGAGATACGTAGACAGCCTTTCAAGGCTCGGTCCCCATTTTTGAGAAATTTTATCTTTTCAACTCTTGCAATGAGATTTGAATTTAATTCATCTCAATAAAAAATCAGAAGTATGTCAATTAAAGACATAATCGACTTGGTCCCGACTTAAATCGATATTTCTGATTCACTGAGCTCAAAATCAAATAGACAAATTCCTGTCTATTTAGTCATTTATCTAAATATGTGGGCTAGTTTATCTTCAAGTGGAACAACTCTTATGTGTTTGTGGTCATATGTGTGATATCTTTCACTATTTATCACCTTCAGGCACTAACACGTTTACCTTTTGAGTTGTTTTTCTCTACAGGTAGTTAGAATTGATCTGTGTTGATACACTGTCCGTTCATTCTTATTTTACTAGATCTAAAGGTCCTACAGATTCCTTCCCCAGATAAAGTTCACAAAAGGGAAAAGCAACAATGGGTGATAACAACGAAGAAACCAGCCTTACTGATGTCGTGGTGGCTCAGCCCGCCCTTGCCGAGCAGAATGAACTGATCCAGCAGTTGATGCAACAAATTGTTGAGATGAGGGTCGAGATGCAGAGAAAACAAGATTTGCCTCCTCCAATTTTTACTGTCAACGCTCAATCAGACGGAAGACCTCCAGCTCAAATTCCCCCTCCTAACATGGAACAAGCTCAAAACCCGCCATCAAGTCCTGCTCGTAATCCCCCTATCATTGACCTTACCACCCAAAACCCCCAATACGCCTCAGCCTCTTATCAAACACCACACCCTCCTCAAAATACCAACCTCCAAGCACCATTCCCTCCCCCCAATGCAAACCACCAAACTGGCCTACCCCCTCACAGCCAAAACGTTAATAACCCACACACTTCCCTCATTCACCAAAACCAGTATACCAGCCCCCAGACTTTCCCCCAAAACTATCACGCCCCTTTAAATGGCCAGAGTCCCTCTATTGCCCCACCACTACCGCAAAAAGCCATTTTCCAAATATCGGTCCCCAACGAACATAACGCCCATGGTTCAGAGCTCGACCACTATGAGGAGAAGGAGAGAGAGTGGAAGTTAAAGGAAGAGACCGCCAAAATAGATATGAAGGAGGAAATTAGAAAAGCCATGAAGGAGTTGAACTGCATTCCTGAGGTCGCCGGGTTGAGTTACGAAGACCTGTGTATTCGTTCGAATTTGGACCTCCTGGAAGGGTTCAAGATGCCAAAATTCGATATTTTTGGAGGAACAGGGAACCCCTTAGCACACCTGAGGGCCTACTATGACCAACTCGTGGGAGTTGGGAGAGACGAAGTTTTATTAATGCGGCTTTTTAGCCGAAGTCTGAACGGAGAGGCTCTAGAATGGTTTACGTCTCATGAAACGAGACAGTGGTCTAGCTGGAACGCTCTGGTTAAGAACTTCATCGAACGATTTGCCTACAATGTGGAGATCGTTCCTGATCGTTACTCGTTGGAGAAGATGAAGTAGAAGTCGACCGAAAGTTACAGAGAATTCACATAAAGATGGCGAAAGGAGGAAGCTAGAGTTAGACTTCCTATGTCAAAAAAGGAAATTGTCGAAGTGTTTGTGCGGGTGCAAGAGCCCGAATATTATGACAGAATCATGTTGCTCGTTGGAGCAAAATTTGCTGAAATAGTCAAGGTAGGTGAGACTATTGAAGATGGATTGAGAACCGTAAAGATTACCCGTATTGCTGCATCGCCCGGATCTTCGGGCTTGTTAAAGAAGAAATGAGAGGATGTGTCCTCTATCTCTTGTGATGGGATGAAAACCCAAAGGAAATCCTCGTCGTACCAAGGCCGTTCTCGACCTCACAAAGATCATACCGAGCTTGTTATGCGCAAGCTGATTATCAAGTTCCTTCCCCCAGTTACCAATATACCCTTCTTCCCAGTTATCAAAATACTCCCCCTCCTATCTACCAAACTCCCCTTTCGATTTACCAGACTTCGTCTCACCACTACCGAAGCATTGCTCCCAATTGTGCCAACGTTCAAACAAATTACCAAGCTCCACAACCAAACTACCTAACAAATTCCTATCCCAGACACCAAGCTCCTCGCCCAAACATCACAAATTATCGTCAGATGTCTATTCCTTAACAAGGAAACTACGACTCTCGTCTAAGATTTGAGAAAAAACCAGCCCGTAACTTCACTCCTCTCGTCGAGAGTCTGACTCATCTTTTTTAACGGTTGACCGCTGCAGGATTTATTCATCCTGTGGGGACCAAGCCGGTTGATACCAGTTCAAAGTTTTATAGGCCTGATCAGAGGTGCGCGTATGACTCCAACAGTGTTGGACATGATACCGAGAACTGTATCAACTTAAAGCATAAGATTCAGGACTTGATCGACCAGAACGTGGTCTCTCTTCAGACGGTCGTGCCTAATGTCAATAGTAATCCTTTGCCAAATCACGGAGGTGTCACTATTAATATGATAGAGACAAATGATGATTGGTGCGTGACAAAGACAATAGTTCCGATCGCTCCTGATAAACTGGAAAGGGTTGTAGCTTCGTTGAGCATTAAAGAGAAGAAAGAGTTTGTAATTCTGACACCTAAGAAGGCTGTTGCCTTGGTGCCAAGAGAAACTCTTGCCCGATCGAGGTCTGTGATTGAAGCGGCTGTCACTCAAGGCATGACCATATCTGGTAGATGTTACACACCAGAAGAGTTGCCTCTGGGAGGGCAGAAAAAGGACCAGACAAAGAGGCCGATTAGTGAAGCTGAGGCCGATGAGTTCTGGAGGAAAATGCAGCCGAATGACTATTAGATTGTGAAACATCTAGAGAAGACACCATCTCAGATCTCTGTATGGGCCTTGGTAATGAGTTCGCAAATGCATAGGCAAGCTCTGATGAGGGCTTTAGATGACACGTATGTGCATGTGGGTACTAACATCGACAATCTAGCGGCCATGATAAACCAGGTCATTCGGGGACATCGAATCAGCTTTTGTGACGAAGAGTTGCCTTTTGAAGACAAGATGCACAATAAAGCTCTGCACGACACCACTATGTGTCAAGATAAGATAATAAACCGTGTCTTGGTCGATGAAGGATCCGGTCTTAATATTTGCGCGCTTTCGACTTGAAGGCAGCTGAAATCCGACTTGGGAAAACTTCACCAGAATCAAGTCAAGGTGAGGGCTTTTGATGGAGTGCAAAGAGACACATTGGGTGCGGTAAACTTGGATATTCAGGTGGGTCCTGTATATTTTAATGTGGAGTTCCAGGTGTTGGATATCAACACTAGTTATAATTTTCTTCTGGGAAGACCGTTTATCCACATGGCTGGGGCTGTGCCGTCTACCCTTCACCAACTATTGAAATTTGTTTGGAAGGAACAAGAATTGGTCATTTATGGTGAAGGGAGCCATTCCAATGGGTATGCACCGATCGTTGATGATGTCTATCGAGGTTGTGATTTCTATATGGTGGAGCTGGTAAATGCCATCGGTGATGACTTGGCTCCACAGCCTCCTATGCCTGCCGTGTACAAGATGATTGCTATTGTCATGCTCCAGAACGGTTTCGAGCCAGGTTTTGGGTTGGGGAAGCATTTCCAGGGAATTGTCGAGCCTATCCAAATCCCCGCTAAAGGAGCAAAGTTTGGTTTGGGATATGTCCCAACAGATGACGAAGCAGAGATGAAGAATAAAAATGTTGATCAAGCATTGGCCAGGCCATTTCCTCATATGTACCAGTCATTCCCAGTGCGGGAATATTCCATCAACAATGGTTTGGGGGAAGGAATCTGGGGCCTTTTTGAGGAGTTTGATGGGGTCATCGAAGAAGAAGCTGGGACATCAGGCATCGTGACGCAGAACCTGAGGAGCAATTGAAAAATTGGACTTCCACACCACTCCAATTTCCCGCTCATCTGGGTAGAAATGACATGTATTTTGTTTATTTTTAAAATCGGTGGTAGTCTGGAAGAGGCCCGAGACCCACCCTTTATGCAGTTTTACTTGTTTGAAGTTTTTAAATTCCATTGTGATGTTTGAAAAGGCAAAACGGCCCTTGGTCGTGGCCAAAATTTGTTCTGGTTTTTCAATTTAAATGAAAGCCTCTTTTATCAAAATTTGCTTACTTGTCTGTTTATATTTTTGCTTCCTAACTTTGTTCGTTTATGATTTCAGTAATATTAATTTAAAACCTGCCAATGTCATGTCATGAACCAAGTGAACGAAATGAGACAGGTGATGATGAGTACGAGGAACATGAAGAAGGAAATGAGGTACCCGAACATGTTGCCGAAGAGTTTCGACAATTTGAGAGTCAACACAAGTCGAATTTAGAAAAAACTGAAACTATAAATCTCGGAGATGAGGAATGTGTTAAAGAAGTAAGAATCAGCGTCCATCTGACTGAAGCTCAAAGAAAGAACCTGGTTCGTTTGCTCAGAGAGTACATTGATGTATTTGCCTGGTCTTACAGAGATATGCCAGGATTGAGTACAATTATGGTATCCCACAAGTTGCCGATTAATCCAGATTTCAGTCCAGTAAAACAAAAGACTCGAAAGTTCAAGCCTGAGTTGAGTTTAAAGATCAAAGAGGAGATTACCAAACAAATCGAGTCTCAAGTAGTGGAAGTGACGCAATATCCGACTTGGTTAGCCAACATTGTTTCGATTGTCAAGAAAGACGAAAAAATCAGAATTTGTGTTGACTACAGAGATCTCAACAAAGCTAGTCCGAAAGATAATTTTCCATTGCCGAACATTCACATTCTCATTGATAATTGTGCTAAGCATGAGATGCAGTCATTTGTGGATTATTATGTGGGTTACCACTAGATCCTGATGGATGAAGAAGATGCAGAAAATACAACTTTCATTACTCCTTGGGGTGTATATCATTATCGGGTGATGCCGTTTGGTCTAAAAAATGTCGTTGCTACTTATATAAGGGCTATGACAACCATCTTTCATGATATGATTCACAAGGAGATCGAGGTGTATGTAGATGATGTCATAATTAAGTCCCGCGAGAGTTCGGATCACTTGACTCACTTGAGAAAATTCTTTGATCGTTTGTGTCGATACAACTTGAAGTTAAATCCTGCCAAATGTGCTTTTGGAGTGCCAGCTGGCAAGCTGTTGGGATTTATAGTCAGCAGGAGGGGCATTGAGCTTGACCCTTCCAAGATCAAGGCGATCCAGGAATTACCTCCTGTTGACACCCAATTTTGACCCTTCTTTCTTCTAATTCATTGTTTTCGAGCTTCTAAATTAATAATGTATAAAATTATCCTTTTTCACAACTATTTTTAGTACTACAACTATTTATCTTTATAATTATTAACTTTGTTGTTATATTCTATAGTTACTACTCAAAATTGTATATTTTATTATTAAAATTATATTATCACCTTTTACACCTCTTTTCTTAAATAATTGATTGTCGTCATTTCATTTCAAGTTTTGTATTTATTAAATTAATTATAAATTCATATTTTTGTATCTATCCTATATTAGCGTAGAGTCGTAATTGTGATACTTTAATTTTATAAGTTATTAATTGTCATATTTTATATTAGTTATAAAGTAAGAAGCCCAAAATAGTTTAAAAGAAGAAAGGAAAAGGCTAAGAAATTCGGCCCAAAACCCCCCAAATCAGACCAACGTTTCAGCCCACTTTTTACACTAAAATCTGTCAAAATTAACCCAATTTCGTTCCAACACTTGGCCCAAATCCGTCCCAATTTTCAGTCCAAAATCAATTCAAGCCCTAATAATCCTTATCTTCTCAACTAGCAGCAGGCTCCTCTCTCTTCTATTGTTCTTCTTTCCTCTTCCGACTAAATTCCAGCGATCCTCATGAATGACAGAGATCTTCCTTTCCAATTCTATGCAAGCCTCGACAACTCTACTAGCTCTCTTCGTTTCTCATCTCTCTTCTTTAATTTAGTCAAGAGAAAATGCCAAAGAACTTTTGAGATTTCTGAGAAAGAATCGTTAAGCAGATTTTTTCAAAATTCAAACGGTTGACCCCTCAAATGCTAAACCTATAACCCTAGTTCATTCCTTTAAATACGAGGAGATTGCACTCATTTTGGACAGAGCTTTCTGCCTTCATAGCACCTTGAACCACTGATTTTTACTCTAAAAAATAGCTTGGCATTCTCTTCTGATCTCGCCAGAAATTCTAATCGCAAGCTTATTCGGGTTCGTCGTTGTTCGAATATAGACACTTGATCGCAGCAGCCCTGTTCACTGCCCTATAGCAGGTAATACTCGCCCATTTTACCTTTATTTCTCAATGCGACTAAAAAGCTATGATTGCTCCTCGAAATTTATGTGTCAAGACTCAAGAGTGATTTTTTACTTTAGCTATATCGAAAGTAGTGTTAAAATGTATTCGTGTCTTCTTTTAGAGTTGAAGCTATTCTATATCTCCCTGCTGCTCACTGTTTTTAGTTCACAAAATTTTACCTTGAAATTTGAACTCATCCTTTGTGTTTATATCATCTGAGGGTGGCAACATCTTAAAGGCTTTGAGAATGTTGGTGATTCATGTCTTTGCCACAATTCTCCTGGGCATTCTTTGTTTTAATAAAAGGGGATTCATTATATTAATCTTTCCTCATGCATATACTTCTAATTATGATTCTTTTCTTAATAAAGTGTGTTGGCATCTTATAAACCATGCTAATGTTTTCCTTAGAATTTGAAAGTCTGCTTAAAATATAGTGTTAATTTTATTTTTAGATGTTCTATTTGTTAAGTCTTCTGGAAATCAAATGTTGATCTTTGTGTCTAATAAAGCTTTTATATCCTCCTTGTTAATGTAGTGATTTATGTTTGGGTCGTTAAAATGAATGGATTATTACTAAGCTTTGAAACTAGCTTTTTGTTCACTATGTTGGTTCAATTATTTCCTTATGGTTAAGTGTTTGAGTTTAGTTAGCTGAATATTTAGCGATTTTTCTTAATCTCTGCCTTGTTCTATTTTCCATATTAGATCTTTCATTTATTTGTTAGTATCATTTCTTATTGTTACGAGAGTCTTGAAATTCATTTCTATGAATTGGTATTTAGTTATTTTTTTTAAGTTCAAATTAGCAAATGTTCGTTTGGAATTATTAGTCTGATCTAATACCTGCACCTATATCACATTTAAGCTTACTAAATTTCAGCTATCCTTATAAGCAGCATATCCCATGTATAAATTATGCCCTATTATCATGATATCTTCACTTTTTGAGATGTATCTAATTCTTTAAAGTTGTAGCATAGAAGCTGATTTGGTGATGACATTCTCCCTTTGTCTCTTTATGTATTAGATAGTATATATATTTTTGGTGTGACCTTATTTGGATCTCTTTTGTTCACTATCATTTCAAGTTGAATTGTCTTATTAATATCTCTTTATTTTCTCTTTCTTTACATGCATGAACTTTGGAGCAAAATGGAGTCTTTGATTCAAGACTCTAGCAAATTATCGAGTCTCATAGACTCAACATTATCCTCACACTCGCAGATGGAGTCTTCACTACATCTTTGACCATTCGAAATTGCAAGCAAAACAAGTGGTCCTATCTTGGAGTCACTTATGGCTACTTACATTTTGCATTATTTGTTTACGTGTTTGTATTTACATGTTATACCTTCTTGTGTGATTTAGATATTTCTAGTTTGGATTCATGATAGTTGACTTAATATAGATGTTTGGATTTGGGTTCCTTTAGTTAGAAACAAACCGTTTTAGTTACTTTAGCTTTTACGAACTTCAGTTGGCAAACTTTTTTTAAAAACACTTCTTTTTGCACCACTTTAAACTCACTGATTTATTAAGTTTTGCTCACACTTTGCAATGTCTTTCAAAAATAATAATAATAATATATGTTTGTTCTAAACTCTTATTTTTTCTAAATCTTTTTCTAAAGGGAGCACCTTGTTAGTCAATGAGCAATTGTCTATTTTTTTTAATTACTTATTTTTAGTCATGGATTTATCTAATTTGATCTAAAGAAATTACTCTTTCTTAAACCTTTTTCATTCTAATACAATTGTAAAAAGAGTTTTGAAATAAACAACGTTTTACAACTTGGTTACTCAATTACTTAATCTTTAGCACTCACTTTCTATTAAAATTAATTAACCTAAGTTTGGCCGGTAACCGTCTTTAACGGATCTTAAAGGATGCCTTACTCCTTCCCTTAAGGATAACTAGAACTCTTACCTAGAATCTTTTTAAGTTAGTAGACCTTAATTGAAGTCAATTTTAGTATTACTTAGTTAAATATTTAGGTGTCCTAATTCACCGTAATAATTAGGTGGCGACTTTTTAAGTAAGTTAATTATTTGGAAATTACCAATATGTTGTACACGTTTTGATATCGAGCACAAAATGAGGTATAACATCTCCTCCGAAGACCAAGAAAGAAGTGATGAGTTTTCTGAGAAGGTTGAATTACATCAGTCGATTTATAGCTCAGTCCACCGTGGTGTGAGCCAATCTTCAAGTTGTTGAAAAAAGATGTCTTGACCAAGTGGACCGGTGAATGTCAAACCGCTTTTGATACCATCAAGAATTATTTGTCTAATCCACTGGTATTGGTCCCTCCTCGAGAAGGAAGTCCTTTGTTGCTATATCTGTCTGTCTCGAATAACGCATTCGGATGCGTGTTGGTCAGCATGATGGAACTGGAAAAAAGGAGCGGGCCATATATTACCTGAGCAAGAAATTCACTCCATTTGAGGCTCGTTACACTCTTTTGGAGAGGACATGTTGCGCTTTGACCTGGATTGCTCACAAACTGAGACATTATTTGTCTTCTTATACCACATATCTCATTTCCAGGATGGACCCGTTAAAGTATATTTTTCAGAAAGCAATGCTGACCGGGAAGTTGGCTAAATGGCAAATGCTTTTGAGTGAGTTTGATATTGTGTATGTGACCCAGAAGGCGATTAAAGCACAAGCCTTAGCCGATCATCTTACGGAGAACCCAGTTGATGAAGAGTACGAACCGCTCAAGACTTATTTCCCAGATGAAGAAGTTTCATTTGTGGGTGAAGATATTTCTGAAGCATACCATGGTTGGAGAGTATTCTTTGATGGAGCGGCAAATCACCAAGGCAAAGGTATCGGAGCGGTCTTAGTATCAGAGTCCGGTCAGCACTATCCTATGACGGCTAAACTCCGATTTAATTGCACGAACAACATGGCTGAGTATGAAGCTTGCATCCTCTGTTTGAAGATGACGATCGACATGAATGTTCATGAGTTGCTGGTCATTGGAGATTCAGATTTACTAATTCACCGAGTCCAAGGAGAATGGGCCGTGAAGAACCCAAAGATCACGCCGTATGTGCAGTATATACAGAGGTTGTGCAAAAGATTTCGCAAGATTGAATTCAGGCACACTCCCAGGAAACAGAATGAGTTGGCCGATGCTCTTTCCACCATCGCATCAATGATTAAACATCCAAATACAAGTTATATTGATCCCTTGGATATAGAGGTAAAAGAGCAGCATGTCCATTGTTCACATGTTGAAGCAGAACCAGATGGTTTGCCTTGGTATTTTGACATCAAGAAGTATTTAGAGACCGGGACTTATCCTGAGAATGCAACATTCAACCAAAAGAAGTCGATACGCCGTATGGCCCTCAATTTCTTTGCAAGTGGGGAAATCCTCTATAGGAGGACTCCAGATTTAGGTCTTCTCAGATGTGTTGATGCTAGTGAAGCTGCAAAGCTTCTAGAACAGATACATGCTGGAGTTTGTGGCACCCACATGAACGGGCTCACTTTGGCAAGAAAGATCTTTCGAGCCGGTTATTTTTGGATGACTATGGAGCACGATTGTTGCAAGTTTGTGCAGAAATGTCATAAATATCAAGTGCATGGTGATTTGATTCGAGTGCCACCTCACGAACTTAATGTTATGAGTTCACCTTGGCCAGTTGTAGCTTGGGGCATGGATGTCATTGGTCCAATAGAGCCAACTGCCTCTAACGGACACAGATTCATTTTGGTTGCCATCGACTACTTCACCAAGTAGGTGGAAGCAGCTTCATATAAGTCGATAACCAAGAAGGTTGTAGCTGATTTGTTCGCAACAAATTGATATGTAGGTTTGGAGTGCCAGAATACATCATTACTGATAATGGAGCGAATCTCAACAGTCACTTGATGAGAGAGATATGTGAACAATTCAAGATTACTCACCGGAACTCAACCGCCTATCGTCCTCAAATTAATGGAGTTGTAGAAGCTGCCAACAAGAACATAAAGAAGATTTTAAGGAAAATGATTGATAATCGCAGATGTTGGCATGAGATGCTACCGTATGCTTTGTTGGGTTACCGAACTACTGTCCGAACATCAATAGGAGCTACTCCATATTTGCTAGTATATGGAACAGAAGCAGTCTTACATGCAGAAGTTGAAATACCTTTATTGAGAATCATCCAAGAAGCTTAATTGAGTGATGCTGAATGGGTTCGCAAGCGGATTGATCAGTTAACATTGATTGATGAGAAGAAAATAGTTGCTGTTTGTCATGGACAACTCTATCAACAGAGAATGATTCGTGCTTTCCATAAGAAAGTAAGAGCCAAGATATTTGAAATTGTCCTGTTAGTCCTTAAACACATTTTCCCTCATCAGGATGAGTACAAAGGGAAATTTGCACAACATTAGCAAGGACCCTACATGGTCCGCAAAGTGTTATCTAGAGGTGCCTTGGTCCTGTCGGAGATGGATGGCACCGAATGGCCGAAACCAATCAATTCAGATGCTATCAAGAGATACTATGTGTGAAACTTTAGTTTGTATTTCTGTTATTTCCTTGTAATCGTTCTATTTGCTTGTAATTACTTTATTTAAAATCGATCCCTATGTAATGAACTACGTCTGACCTAAATTCTCAAGAATGAGATACGTAGGCGGCCTATGTCGGCCTCGGTCACTCATTTATCCCCTTTTAATGTTTTCTTTTTAATGAACTACGTCTGACCTGAATTCTCAAAAATGAGATACGTAGGCGACCTATGTCGGCCTCGGTCACTCCTTTATCCCCTTTTAATGTTTTTTTTTATTTGAACTACGTTCGACCTGAATTCTCAAGAATGAGATACGTAGGCGGCCTATGTCGGCCTCGGTTGGTTTCTTTGTAATTTTCTCATTATTGGTAATCCTCAAGAAGGAGGAACTACGTTTGACCTGATTTCTGCGTCAACGGGATACGTAGGCGCCACAAGGGCTCGATCATATCTCCCGTAAGATTTTTATTTTTCTTTACAATAGAAACTGGGATAGAATTTTTGAAAGGGACTCAAAAATTCTCAAGAGGAAGATTTCTCCAACAATTCGAGACTGAAATTACTTTGAAATTTGCAACCGGGACATAATTTTGAGAAGATCTCAAAAATTCCATTACTGGCTCTCCAACGCTTAAAGATAAGCCAAGACAGTTAACTGGGACAGAAATTTTGAGGATGGCCTCAAGATTTTAACAAGATTTATCGGCAGTTTGGAACAACTTCGAATACTTCCCAGCAAGTAATCAAATAAATCTCAAGACATCAACTCCCAAGGCGTTTATTAAGCTTGACGTGACATGACACTTGGCAATGACCTTTTCCAAACATTACTTTTAAAAAATCTATTTTTCTTAAAAACTTTTCTTTCATGTGTCAATTATTTTTGCATAAAAATATTTTGTCTAATCTATCAAGAAGAGGGAAATCGGAGAAATCAACCGAAGAAAGCAAGACAAGGAGCAGACAACCGAAGAGGTCAACACAGATTGGTTCATTTTTAAAACTAACAAATTTTTCTATGGATGCAGGTCTATAGGTTTACCTGAAAATCAACATATTCCACCATTCAATGAATATGGAGAAGTCAAAAGGGTGAAGAGCTCCCCAAAATTGACAATTTTTCTGTGGATGCAGGAAATATTTTATGCTTTTTATACCAAAAATTGGGAATATGAGTAGCATTATTTTATTCAAATTCTCAGCAAAGCGAGGATCATAATGAACATTGCAACTATGTTCGGAGATGGAACAAATGAAACCACGAAGAGAGCAATATTACTATTTTCCAGCAACGAAAGATACCTGGAAGACGTTTATCTACATTATATTGTCATATATGATAATATGCCTACCCTGAAGATTATTTATATTGTATTGTTGAATGAGACGATTCCACTACTCGGAGAGTCATTTATATTGTATTGTCAAATGAGGTGATACCACTACTCCGAGGGTCATTTTTATTTATACCGTCGAATAAGACGATACCACTACCCGCAGAGTCATTTATATTGTATTGTCAAATGAGATGATACCATTACTCCGAGGGTCATTTTAATTGTATTGTCAACTGAGACGATATCGCCACCCCGAAGATACCTAGAAGATCACCTTTTTGCTCGGCGAAACATTATCTTCGTTCGTTACCAGGAAGGGATCATCAAAAGATTCATGCATTGCAAGAGAAAGAGTTCATGCATCGCAAAAAAGAAGTCATGCATCGTGGGAAAGAGATTTATGCATAGCAAAAAGAAGAAACCATGCATAGCAAGAGAAAAAGTCATGCATCGCGAGAAAGAGATTCATGCATAGCAAGAGAAGGATTCATGCATCGCAAAAAAGAAGTCATGCACCGTGGGAAAGAGATTCATGCATAGCAAGAGAAGGATTCATGCATCGCGGAAAAAAAGTCATGCATCGCGGAAAAGAGATTTATGCATAGCAAGAAGAAGAAACCATGCATAGCAAGAGAAAAGTCATGCATCGCGGGAAAAAGATTCACGCATAGCAAGAAAAAGATTCATGCATCGCGGAAAAGAAGTCATGCAACGCGGAAAAGAGTCATGCATCGCAAGAGAAATGAGTTATGCATCGCAAGAGAAAGATTTACCTATCACAAGAAGATCAACATCGACTGCATCATTTTTCTTTGCGACAACGACATCAAGAGAACTATCAACATATTACACCAGCCTATTTTTATTGCTTTGACATCAAAAGAGGAATACATTGAAGATTATATTGCAAATATGAGACATAGGCTTTATTTGCTTTACGTCAAACTCGGTGGGTTTGACGTCAAACGTTCAAGGAGAGAAATTAAGTGTCAACACGGTAAAAGACACTATCTCTCCATTTGAATTGCATTTTTATGCTAATGGGTTTTATCTCAGTCTTTGTCGAGAGCATCCGAGAGGATGAATTCTCAAAACAAACCATAGGTGCGGACGACATAAAAAAAGATGCAGCACAACGTGGAACTTTTTCTTAGCAACGAACTGGACATAGTCCAAAGAGGAGTGCTAAACTCTTAGGACGCGAGCTGAGGAGCGACTTCCACCACAATTAAACCACACCCCTATCAGAAGTCATATGGGTTTATCTTTGGGTTTGGCGGTTTCAGTTTCGCATCCAGAAATTTTTAGTCTTTACCGGAAGCAGCTTTCCAATCTGAGTGACAATGCACCAAGAGTTTGGAAATTATGTCCAGGAAAGATATTAATTATGGGTGTGAAGCGCGCCACATTCATGACTAAGAGGTTGCAAGCCTCATTTTCATACTCGACTTACTTTGTCATTTTTCCAGAACCAAAGGTGATCTAGCATAATAGATTTCCTTTTTCTCCCGATTGAGTCGAACTACAAGCAGCCTAATTCCCTATGTGGAGGGGTATGTAGGCGGGATCAATATTGAAAACTCGGTTGTATTCCATCATTCGCTCTTAAATCTTATTCTCGAGCATTCCGATCTCTTTATAATCCGATATCGGGATGACTTATGAATTCTTTCAAATCGTGCGTCAAATCAAGCGTATCGAACTACAAGTGGCCTGAATTCTCGTATAGCCTGAGATATGTAGGAAATCCACTTTCGGGGTTCGGCCATAATTCTTAAAGTCCCTACCAAATCCCTTTTCCAAAGATGAAGACATGGTCGGTCAAAATTGGATCAGTCAACTTCATTTTCCTCGAATTTTTTGCATCAATTCAAATAAAATGAGGGACAGTTGTTGACACCCAATTTTGGACATCGACAATAGGAATTAATTTTCGAGCTTCATTAATTTCAAACAATTTGGAAGAATTAATTTTATAAAAATTCCAATATATTTCAAGTTATTTTTAGGTAATTTTAGTCATTTTATGATTTCTAAATAATAAATATGTTTTTATATAATTAGTATACCTTATAAATATCCAAAAATCGTGTCGAAAGATTTTACTTTTACATGAATATTTTGCTAATTAGTTTAGATTAAATTATAGTTAATATTTTTGAATTAATTAGTTTGATTAAGCTAATTGTTTTATTTTGTTGAAATTAAGAAGCTTATTAATTAATTTATATTAATTCATCTTATTTAATTACTAGTCGAACTTATCCTAATTAATTAGGTATGGTTACATCTGTAATTTCCAATTGACATAATTTAAATTTATATGGCCAGAGCCTAGTCCAATTCTGGCCAATTGTATTTCATCCTTAACCCATTTAAAAGACATAATTTTGGGCCCTTTTCCCCAATTACCAGCAGCCCACTTCTTCATTACCATTCAATATTCCTCCAGCCCAATTTCCCTTTCTCAACTGGCCCACTCTTTCTATACAATACAGCCTACCATGCGTATATACCCAGTGCCCCGACCCCACTGCCCATATGGGTCTTCTTCTTCTTCAGGCGTTAAAGTCAGAAATCAGGGAAGCAGCAACAAAATAACACAACATCAGCAATTCCAAACGAGACCCGCACATCATCTTCTTCCCAGAGAGAAGTCGCGTCCAACAGTACCCCGACCCCACTGCCCATACTCGTCCTCTTCTTCCAGACACGAACCCAGTTACCGACTGACCAAACAACGTGATCCAAATCGCAATCCAGGTCCAACAATCCAGCAGTCACATCAATTCGGCAAATCTGGAGAAAAGTTGTTGTCCTCCTCTCCTGCAACGTCCAACCACCCTCACGTCCCCTTTCCCCCATTTTATGGGATTTTCAAAGCTTTCTACTGTTGGCTTGTAAAGAGGAAGAGGGATTTGAATTTGAAATTCAAAAATTTCATCTGTTTTCCCCTTAATCGGCCCTAGTTTTCCTCTATATAAAACCACCCCTACCCATCGTTAAAATGGGCGGAGTTTGAGTTTGAGTTCTTTGGCAATAGTAATTTTACACTTAAAATTTTATATTTAGCTCTTTGGTTTTAAGTTCTGAGAAAGTCCCCGCTCAAATTTTCTTGGTTTGCTATTCGTATTTGACTTTTGTGGTGGAAGAATTGCTGCCCTCTCAAGCTCGTCGTCCCAGCTCGCTGTTCCAAGAAAGGTAATTTCGCCCCCTCTTATTTTTCTGCCTCAATATGATGTATTATGTTTGCTAAATGCTCTGTTATGAATAACAGTTGGTTTATTCTCTTTGGTCCCCTACATCTGCTTCATTTCTTAAATGAAATTTTGAACCATAAGCATGTGGTAACATATTGATAAAATTCCTTTGGGATTATGTGTTGGTAGTGAGGTTCATTGGCTGGATTGTATATCTAAGGCTAGTTGAATCTTCTTTTATTTTTTACTCGAAATAATATACTATACATTTGGTTTCGACTTCGAGCATGCCAAATATCATTCCGTTTCTTCACTATTTGTTGGTACGTTTTGGTTATCTCCTTTGCCGTTTTGATATGTCGCAGTAGCTTCTCGTCATGGCTGGCTTCATC
>JAJOOO010014086.1:0-15064 GCA_029582685.1 Solanum piurae | reverse complement strand
TCTAGATGCCGGACCAAGGATTTAGAGATACCTAACTTATCACTTTGCATGTAGTACACTAGGAAAGGATTGCTATTATTAGGATTACTGCGTTATGAGCTTGTGGGGAACACGTATACCCTAGTTAATTCTCTCATCTTGATAACAACTGAAATTGACTTTTGTTTACTGATTACTTACTGAGTTCTTACTATTTATTTCACAAACTCCCCCCCTTTAATTACTTGTTTTTGGAAGTAATTTGACTAAACGAATATAATTGTTTGTTAAAGTTAAGTCTAAACTATTTTCCTCGTGGGATCGACCCCAACCTACAAGTTGGGTTCTTTACTTGTTAACGATCTCTTATACTTCTGAAAAGAGGTGTAATTTGAGCGTATTAGAGGCCCTAGCGTAACCTGTATTAGCTGGGTTGACGCCCTGGTGTACCTTCTATTATCCAGGTTTTAGGCCTTCGTGTGTATCCTTGGTCGTGGTTTGATGTCCGAACTCACCTTTTAGCCTTGGTTCGAGTCTAGGCACACCTATATTAATAGTGTTAGAGTTCTGACTTGATGATTCTTTGGACTCTTGGGTTGCCTTTACCGCGGTTTGAGTCTGTGAATGACCGTGGAAAATCTGGAGGTGATCTAAAGCTTACATAGTAGTCCCTTAGCTCTTATGTGTATCCATCGAGCTTATGAGGGTCCGTTTAGGTGATTTTCTTTAAATTGTGCATGATTGTACCCTTTTGGCTTATGGGGTCCATGTAGACACGTAATCTTTTACCAAACTTGATGTTTTACACAAATTTTAGTGGTTAAACATTTCTTTTATGTTTAAATTAAATATTTTGGTTTTATCATATTTTAGTAAGTTTAGTGTAAAAATATTTGAAAACCACAAAAATAGAGTCATGTTTTAAGTTAAGTTTTGTTTTTAATTTATTCAAAAGAGAAGAAAATGTTCAAAAAATATATGTTTTCTTTTAATGTATATTTAATAAAGAAACTAGTGTTTCTTAACTATATTTTTAATTAGCTATTTAACTTTTCTTAATTTATATTAATTTAAAATAATTAGTTAATATTTTTAATTATTAAATTTTATATTTATATATACCTACACATTATCCCACTCCCCCTAATTAAACCTCTACCCATGATCCCACTCCTTCACCCACACTACCCCACAAATCCCTCACATCTCTACCCACTTCCCCCTATTCTGCATAACTCACCCCTATATACTACAACTCTACACTTCGTATTACATATGTTTTTTTCCCTTTTCACTCAAAAATAAAGGTTGAATTCGAGGTTTATTTTCGCGGTTTCAAGTTCGTGGCTCCTGATTGTTAGTCCTTTCTTCTTGTGAACTAATTTTCACAAGAGGTAACACTTATATATATATTCTATTTTTGTATGATGTTATGCCATGATTGTGCAAGAATTGATTTCAATAGATTAAAGTTGTTCAGATTTCGTATGTGTTTAATTTGTTAATATTATTTAATGTTATAATATTTAAATATATGTGAACCTGTTATATCCTTAAGTTTAGAATAAAATTTGTATAATATGATAATTATTCATTGTATGCTAAAAAAGGGGTATGATATTTACTTATTTTTATTGGGCGTGTGGATGCTATATTCTACTTTTATAAAATAGTTAAGGTTTTGATAAGATACATTTCAAATTTTTGTGTTAATTGTTCTCCTGTACGTATGCTTATTAGTTTGTTTATGTGGATTATTATGGATCATTTTCTGGTAAAATAATGATTATTAGTAGGTGGTATAATTGGCATCAACTCTTATTAATTGTAGTTTGACTTATGTTATTTTGCTGGTCCCAATGGTATACTATAATGATTTAATTTGGTTTTGTTTTAATAGTGAATTTGTTCATAAATAATAATAATCTAAATAGGGTACTAGTGTTTATTGACTTAGTGTTTATTGTATATGTCCAATTCCTTAAGAATAAGGATGTTCCCTACGTAATAAATGTTCATAGTTTAATTTTATTTCATGATTATATAAGACTTGATTCCAATATTATGAAATTGCTTCAAATTTATGTGTGTTTAATTTTGATATAATAATGTTGAAATATAATTGTTTAAATCTTACATATCACTAAACAATGAAGATCTTTAGAATGTTGAAACTATTTATTCTAATATTTAAGGAAATATTTTTAATGTAGTATATTGACAACTATTATAAGAATAACTCATTATGTATTAGAAATTTTTAAATTTTTTTTTTTGTTAGTTCATGTAGCAATAATAATTAAATTTCATCTCAATTAAGAATGTGGTTCCACATCTTTTTGAGATACTTAAGAAACTCAAGGATGCAGTTACGCACCTTGGCCAAATTCAAGAATGCGGTTATGAACCTTAGCCAAATTATTTTAATAATTAAACTTTCATTAATTCAAATCAAGAGGTGTAAATAGGAATTATTAGGTGTGAGGTACTCGAGAGGAAAAGATAGTTATGCCTCTAAACGTCAAGACCAAGAATGTGGTTACGCATCTAGGTTCAGACTAATAAAAATTCAACAATAAAAATAAGTAAACCATGGTTTGTAGACACAATATATCCAAAAAATAGCAAAAATAAGTATAAGTCAATAAAAGCGACCGTGCTAGAACCACAGGATTCGAGTGATGCCTAATACCTTTCCTTCAGTCAACAAAATTCCTTACCCGAATTTCTGGTTCGCAGACCAAAACTAAAGAGTAATTCCCTATTGATTAGGGATAAAAAAAAGGTGACTTGGAACACCATAACTCAATTTTAAGTGGCTACTCTGAAAAAAAACAATTAAAATAACCCCTAGTCAATATTGTCACTTTAAAAGGGAAAAACCCTTCCGCCAGTCGGAAATGGGGTGTAACATCTCTGGCGAGTCTGCTGAGGAATAACCAGAATTCGAGCTTTATTATATTAAATTTTATTTGATTTTATTACTTATTTTAGATATATTGTGTATCATTGCCTAATGTGCTACTTATTGCTCATTTATTGTTCTTTATATTGTTGAACTATACTAAATTATTTTCTCTCGCGCACACCTTGTGGGCAAAATGGTCTGGTGGACCCTTATACTTGATTCAGATTGTAAACTGGACCCTTCTACTTTTTAAAGTTTCAACTAGACACTTCAACTCAAACAAAATAGAAATTTTAAACCCTTATGTCAGCCGGTGTTCCTCACTCGATCTGACATGGATGACACATCATATCCACGTAAAAAAAAAAGCCACATCATATCCATCTCATTAATTTAATGGTCACAATGCTATTTTTATATATTTATTTTATTAAACAAATAATTACTTTAAAAAAAATATTTTTCACTTTGTTCTCAAGAACCCTAACCCAAAAGAAAGTCCATTGACATTTGACAGCCTCATTTGAGCTTACAATTTGATCAACACTGATATTAACATCAATAGAAGAAAGCACTCAAACCCTACTACTCTTAATACTAAACTTGACACCAAAAAGCTTGAAATTGAAAGAAAAATTCAAACTTGAAAAAAGAAAGATGAAGAATTATGAAAATTTCAAAGTTGTATCTACAATTTAAAAGAGATAAAAATTTATTTTTTGTTTTTTTAGAAGTTTTGCTTCTAAAGAGATAAAAAGAAGCAAGTAGTAGCAGCAAAAATCCTTCTTCAATTTCGATTTGAGCTTTCAATTTAAACAAGATTTTTTTTTCTTTCATTTTCAATTATTTTTATTTTGGATTTTTGATGAACGTGTAGTTTTCATTTGAAAAGTGAGGGAAAGTAAAGATTGCAAGAAAATATAATCCATAATAGAGAGGATAGGGATATAGCAGGTGAGAGATCTACTATTTTCCAAAAAGGTGGGTGGGTGGGTTTGAAGAAGAAAGGGATTTTTTATTTTTTTTTGCCTTTTTTTAAGGTAGGTAATATTTTTTTTACTTTTTATTTAATTTTTTTTTACTTTTTAAATCAATTCACGCTCATATTTTGCGTATGTAACACACATTTTTTCAACTCAGCTAAATTAATGCCACCTAAGGCTGGTCAATGGTCAAAGGGGCTTAAAATTTCTATTTTGTTTGAGTTGAAGTGTCCAGTTGAAACTTTGTGAAGTAGAAGGGTCCAGTTTACAATCCGAGTTAAGTATAAGGGTCCACCAGACACTTTTGCCCACCTTGTGAGTCTCTAAAAATACTTCACAAACATTCACAGGAATGCAGTTATGCATCCTACTTTTAATCGAGATAAAGCTGGAGTGTCTTGACACCTAGTGAAGGACTTTTAGTCACACATGTTAGGCGGGGTTGGACCAGCAATGAATTCGAAATAGCTCTGCTACCGATAAGTTGCCCCTCTCTGGCTTGAGTTGTCCACTCGGATAAGCCAATTTAGATACTTATCTCCTTCAGGTTTGAACCTAGTAAAATTGGAACATAGACATGCTTATCTCTAGTAGGATCCACTTATTTGTATCATTTGCATTTGACTTATTGAGCCTTGAAACAAGAGTTGGGTCCGGTTAGGACATGTATTCCTCTCTTACTTAACCACTAAGATCATTTTATGTGCTACATGAAATTACATTTCTTTAGGAAGTCTTTGCAAGTTGACCCATTCTAGTGTGACTAGTTGAATGCGAAAGGTTATCTTTCGATATTTATAAAATACAAAAAAAGGGAGAAAAACACAAAAATATTTCTTCTTTTAGAAGTTATTATACATTTATTTAAAAATAAAATAAATGATTTTGCACTACTTAATAATAATAAAAAAATTAGGTTTCTTTTGTATAGCTAATTTTTTTATTTTTTTTTACCTTTTTAATACTTTGAAAGATAATGCATTTGTCAAGTCAAGTTTCAATATCTTACCTTTTTTTTCCAACTGTCCAATCTGAATGAACTACGCACACCTGATTCTCATCTGTAGGCAACTCTCTTTGGGTTCGGTGATCTTTATTAAAAAATTAATAAAAAAGGTTGTAGTCTTTATTCGACAATTTTTTTTCTTACAATTTTTCTTTTATTTTAATAACGTTGGAACTTTTCGAATTTGTCACTCCAACGAAAAGTCAAAAAATATTTTTCTTTATTTATTTTTTATTTCATTTTAGCATGAAGTTCAAGATAAAAAAATAGATTGTTTCTTAATTTTCTTTTAGTAAATCAAGAAGACAAAAGATTTTATCTTAAGAGTTTAAAATAAAAATTATGCAAATATCTTAATCATTTTTATCAAGCGTGTTATGTACGCAATCCAAATGAAATTGATCGATGCATCATTTAAAATAAATAAATATATATATAAATAAAAATAAAAATATAAACAAATAATCAAAAAATAAATATGGTTGAGAATGTTAGGATTAAACATTAGACTTTCTAAACTAATTCTTTAAATAAAAAGACTTGTGTATACATGACGTGCAACATGTAGTTATAACTGAAGAAGGTCTAACCCTAACAAACTTTATTATCCATGCACATAGTTAACTTAAGGTGGTTGGTTTGTGGTTAAGCTGACATCTCATCCCTACAATACAAGATCAAAAGGAAAAAAGAAAATGGCCCACAAAGACGAAAATGAGTCGGACAATGATGAGGTACGAAACCAGATGGCTTCACAAGAAACAGTATCAACAGAAGAGGTAAAGGTATTAAGACAGCAAATGACAGAGATGTACGAAGCTTGGATGAGTGGACAAGCTCCACCATCTTCAATTCATGACTATCTAAATACCAATATGTCACCCATATCCAAGTGTCGACAAATGATCCAATTTATCCACCTGGATGCGTCCCCTTTGCTAACACATCCAACGTTGCTGAAACTTATACGGTGGACCCTTTGAATACACCTATGATGAGTAATCCACTTTTCGTGCCAACTGCGCCAACTAATAGCATTCCACGGCCAACAATGGTGCCCAAATCCAACAATGACCCCTCATCCCAAGTTCTTCATGATCATGGCTACAACCCTGAAGAGGCTCTTAAAATTTCAGGCTCTTACCCTCACACTCATCAGTATAGTTCCCATGTTGAAGCTGAAAAAGCTGTTAAAAGTGAGGAACATGAAGAAATTGATAGAAAAATGAAGAGTTTGAAACAGAGTGTAAGAGATATACAAGGATTGGGAGGTCACAAAAGTGTCTCATTCAATGATTTATGCATGTTTCCCACGTTCATCTACCTATCGGTTTTAAAACTCCAAAGTTCGAGAAATATGATGGACATGGAGATCTTGTAGCTCATTTAAAGAGATATTGTAATCAACTGAGAGGAGCTGGAAGCAAAGAAGAATTTCTCATGGCCTACTTTGAGGAAAATTTGATGGGAATTGTCTCAGAATGGTTCATAGATCAAGATATTTCTAACTGGTATACATGGGATGATTTGGCTTGATATTTTGTTCAAAAATTTCAATATAACATTGACATAGTCCCAGATCGTACTTCACTTGCCAACATGAGGAAAAAGACCATCGAAAATTTTCGTGAATATAATATTAGGTGGAGGGAGGGAGCTGCTAGGGTTAAGCCGCCAATGAAAGAGTCTGAAATGATTGATGTTTTCCTCCAAGCGCAAGAACCAGACTACTTTCATTATTTACTTTCCGTTGTTAGAAAAACATTCGCCGAAGTTATTAAGATTGGTGAAATGGTATAAAATGGCATCAAGTCTAGAAAAATTATAAGTCAAGCTGCCTTGAAAGCCAAAACACAGGTGGTTAAAAATGGATCAGGAAATCTTGGGGGAAAGAAAATGAAGGAGGATGTAGCGAATGTTGTGTCAGACACACAAAAAAGTCCAAGGGGTCCACTTTATCAATCTGTACCACCTCAATACCATCACTATCTCCCTATGCAAGACACACAATATTCTATTGTTCCACCTCAATATGCGGTCTATAATGCACAACAATATGCTTACCCACCAAATTATCCTCAATGGCGAGCGCCAACATATAAAATGTTCACCCTTCTCAAAATTTTCGAGCACCTTATAATCTCCGTCCGACACAGGGATTTGAAGGAGGTCAAAGGCCTAGAAACAATTTCACACCAATTGGAGAGGCTTACACAAGTTTATTTAATAAGTTGAAACATTTGAAGATGATAGAGTCGATTCCTCAAAATTATGTGGATCCACATGCAAAGGGTTTCAATCCTACAACATGATGTGCATACCATTCTGATGCTCCAGGAAACAATATTGAAGATTGTCGTAATTTTTAAAAAAAGGTGGAAGAGATGATTCAAACAAAGATGATTGTGGTTCAAAATGATGACCCTCCAAATGTTACTAAGAATCCTCTACCGGCGCATAGTGATATACACTTTATCGAGATGATATGTGATGACAAAGAATATGACAATTCTGAAGAAAAGACAATTGAAATTGGTGGAGCTTTTACGAAGGCTAACATGCAAAGCAGTGGCTAAGAAGTCCAGCTTGGTGATTGAGAGACACTCTTCTTTTCTCTAAAAATAGTGTATATATAGTTTATTTTGTCATAATTTCTACTATGCAATTCATTTTTATTTTTAGTAAGTCAAACCTTTCTATCATTTCTCTTATGCGTTTGTTTGTTGAGTCTTGTCGTAGTTAGGGTTATTATAGAGTTGTGACCTAAATTTAGTTTGTTTTCTTGTCACCAAGTCTTTTTTATCTTAATATAATCTTTATCATGTGTCAATTTGATCCGTTCTATTTGTCTTTCCACATATACATCTCTTTTCAATTCAATTTTGTGACATGATATGCAAGAGAATTTGGTCAGATCTTAAGATTATATCTAGTCATGGAATGAATACACAAAATAAGTCAAAAAAAGAAAGAAATACATTCGAGGAAATGAATAAAGGACTTAAACACCTTGATACATCCTTTAGTACCGAAAATGCTTAAATGAATAAATTTATTTAAATTGACACATGTCATTTGTTGTCAAGAAGGTATTACTCAAATGGAGATTCCAAGCTGATAAATATGAAACAAAAATGATATACATATCCATCAATGCATATGTGGCAAAGAGATAATGTATAATTTTCACTTCACATCTTAAAGGGCATGCTTGTATTTGACATTTTTAATAATTGATATGACGAAGGCATTTCATTCTACTATCCAAACACCATGTAATTCTTTGCTACCCCTTTTGAGCCTTAAATTTATTCTCTTTCATACCCCTCTTTTGGAATCAAAATAAAAAAAAATAAAAAAAGAGTCACAAATTCAAAAAAAGAAAAAAGAAAAAGAGAAGTCACAAAAAAGAGTCAAGAAAAAAGTGAAAAAAAGGTTGAAAAAATAATAACAAAAGAACAAACTTCCTGAACTACATTCGACCTGATTCTTGCTTTGACAAGATACGTAGGCAGCTTTATTTTGAGGTTCGATCCAAGCAAGAAAAAATCTAGAAAGTCCTCATCACAAAAATTGGGGCAATTATAATAATAATAATAATAATTATTATTATTATTAATATTATTTTATTTTATTATATTTTTATAAAAAAGAGTCGATTCCAAAAGTTGTAAGTCTTAACCCTGTTACGCAGTATCTTTGAGCTTTCATGTCAATCCTTTCTTTTTAACCCTATCCAAAAACCACGTTACAATCCAAATAAAGACCTTCTGATCAATTTTTAACAGTGACAGGTCAAGCAAGCTTTCAACGTTGATTATATAAGGAAAAATGTCATGCCACTCGCATAAGGAGTGAAAAATGAGGGAATCTTATCGATGAAAATCCTTGAATGCCCTATAGGAGACCATTTGAGTAGAGAGAAAGTAATAAATGAGAGAGTCTTATTGGTGAATACCCTCAGGGCACCGTAAGACGATAGTGAGTGAGAGATAATAAAAAAAAGACTTGTTAGAGAATACCTTTCGAGGCACCACCAGTCAAGTGTTAGTCATAAATCTAGTGCAAAAGTTGGATTATAGAAGTCTGACTTCAAAGTTGAAAGTTTGACAAAGATGAAGTTTAGATTGATTGGACAGACCAGACCATTTAATCCAAAATGTATGTCATGATCATTAAAATTGACCACCACTATCAATGGAGTCCATTTATTTATTTTTATTTTTTTTCTTCTTAAAAGGATCAAATATTATTTCTTCTTATTTTGCGTCTCGCTCAATTCGATCTTGAGATAGTCTTTATTAAGCAAGCAGAAAATGATTTCAAAATTGCTACCATCTCTTCAATTGCACAAAACAAAGTTTGATTAGCCCATCAATCGTGACATAATTCAAGAAATAGTGATATGCATAGTAACTTGTCAGCAATTGACAATTTTTGAATACAAGATTCAATTACTGTTGGAAGGTGGAAACAATATAACAAATTTAAAGTTGAAAGTTCTGAACAACTAGAGATGTTTTCAAGATTATCAAGGTAAGCTGATTAGCAAACGAAAGCAGTCAATCTCAAGCTAAAATTAGTTTCAAACATGGCAACAACGGGAGCAACTATCCTCAAAGCCAATGCCACAAATCAACCACCATTAAAAAAAACCATAAAATTTCTTTTGTTTATTTTCTAAAATAGGGAAACGTTCCTTACATAAAAGATATCTTGAAGACTCAAATTTGTTAATATTATTGCAAGAAAAGGAAAAAATAAAAAAATTACATGCATTGTTTCTCATATGATAAACATTTCCTAGTCTGAGACATCTATTTCTCATTTCTCTCCTAGGATAAGCATTTCCTAGTCGGAGACAGTTATTATTATTATTATTATTATTTATCTCCTAGAATAAACATTTTCTAGTGTGAGACAATTATTTTTAGTTTTTTACTAGGATAAACATTTCCTAATATAAGACATTTAAAAACTAAAAATAAAATAAAATGTTATGGTGATTGTATTTGATGATTTAGATTAGCAGGACCCTCCTACATAATGGGATTAGCAGGACCCGCATACATAATGAGATTTAGTTTTGCAGGGCTCTCCTACATAATGAAATTTAGTTTAGCAGGACCCTCCTACATAATGAGATTTAGATTAGCAGGACTCTCCTACATAATGGGATTAGCAGGACCCTCATACATAATGAGATTTAGATTAGCAGGAACCTCCTACATAATGGAATTTAGATTAGCAGGACTCTCCTACATAATGGGATTAGCAGGACCCTTCTACATAATGGGATTTAGATTAGCAGGACCCTCCTACATAATGAGATTTAGATTAGCAGGACTCTCCTACATAATGGGATTAGCAGGACCCTCATACATAATGGGATTTATATTAGCAGGACCCTCCTACATAATGAGATTTAGATTAGTAGGACCCTCCTACATAATGGGATTTGCAGGACCCTCCTACATAATGAGATTTAGATTAGCAGTACCCTCCTACATAATGGGATTAGCAGGACCCTCCTACATAATGGGATTAGCAGGACCCTCCTACATAATGTGATTTAGGTTAGTAGGACCCTCTTACATAATGAGATTTAGATTAGCATGACCCTCCTACATAATGGGATTAACAGGACCCTCCAACATAATGAGATTAACAGGACCCTCCAACATAATGGGATTAGCAGGACCCTCCTACATAATGGGATTTAGGTTAGCAGGACCCTCCTACATAATGGGATTTAGGTTAGCAGGACCCTCCTACATAATGGGATTAGTAGGAACCTCCTACACAATGAGATTTAGGTTAGCAGGACCCTCCTACATAATGGGATTTAGGTTAGCCGAACTCTCCTACATAATGGGATTTAGGTTAGCAGGACTCTCCTACATAATGCGATTTAGATTAGCAGGACCCTCCTACATAATGGGACTAGCAGGACCCTCCTTGACAATGGGAATAACAGGACCCTCCTACATAATGAGATTTGGTTACTTTGTCCTAGGATAAACACTTCCTAGTCTGAGCTTTTTTTTTAATTATTATTATTTTTTAAAGGGAAAATGCATAAGTACCCCCCCAGCCTATGCCCAAAATTCCTGAGACACACCTAACCTTTACTAAGGTCCTATTACCCCCCCGAACTTATTTTATATATAATTTTCTACCCCTTTTCGACCTACGTGGCACTATCCATGAAAAATTTATCAACACGCGCTGGGCCCACAAGATAGTGCCACGTAGGCCAAAAAGGGGTAGAAAATTATATATAAAATAAGTTCGGGGGGTAATAGGACCTTAGTAAATGTTAGGTGTGTCTCAGGAATTTTGGGCATAGACTGGGGGTACTTATGCATTTTCCCTTTATTAAATTCACATTTGCTAATGACTCACAAAATATTTCCAGTGAAAACTGGGGTAAAATTTTTGTTTATTTCTTTTGTCTGTGGTGATTTTCAGGTTTTTTCAAGTGAAACATGGATTTGAAATTCAAGAACAAAATTTCAACTGTTTTCAGAATGATCAATCCCTATGATAACCAGAATCAACTTCTTTAAAGCATGTAGCAGTCTAACTTCCCAACATCTATTTATATTTAGCTATTGATTAACAAAACAAGTAGACATTTAAGAACATTTTCAAATTGTCATTTTGAAGAGTGCCAAAAGCTCACTCTAAACGGCAAGTTAAGCCTCAATCCAATTCAAGATCAAGATACCACCCAAAAATCAAGGTGATATTTGAAAGTCAAGACTCAAGTGAAGACTCAAGAGAAGCTGCATATATAGGAGTTTGTACTTTTATTTTCCTTTTTACTATTAGTTTTCATTTTTTATGTAATTAAGGATAGGAGTCGCGACCTGGAGCCTCGATGGAACCTCACTCAACTTCCAACTCATCACCTCATCTCCTTGAACTAAACGTGACCTGATTCCCTTATAACGCAGGATATGCAGGTTGTTAAAAATTAGGACTCGATCGCATATTTTTCTTTAAAATAAGAGTCTGGTCAAAACTTGTCACGTTGTCTACTTCTTTGTCTGCAAACTCTTCGTGTTTTCAGCCAAAGAGGGGCAAACTATAGACACATAATTTTTTACCGAACTTGATGTTTTACACAAATTTTAGTGATTAAATATTTCTTTTATATTTAAATTAAATATTTTGGTTTTATCATATTTTAGTAAGTTTAGTGTAAAAATATTTGAAAACCACAAAAATAGAGTCATGTTTTAAGTTAAGTTTTGTTTTCAATTTATTCAAAAGAGAAGAAAATGTTCAAGAAATATATGTTTTCTTTTAATGTATATTTAATAAATAAACTAGTGTTTCTTAATTATATTTTTAATTAGCTATTTAACTTTTCTTAAATTTATATTAATTTAAAATAATAAGTTAATATTTTTAATTATTATATTTTATATTTATATATACATACACATTATCCCACTCCCCCTAAACCTCTACCATGACCCCACTCCTTCACCCACACTACCCCACAACTCCCTCACATCTCTACCCACTTCCCTCTATTCTGCACAACTCACCCCTATATACTACAACTCTACACAACTACAAACATACACAAAAACATACAGGAAAACAAAAAAAGAAAAATTCAACAACATACTTATCCTCCCACACATACAGCATACGTATTCCTCTTCGTATTACATATATATTTTTTCCCTTTCCACTCAAAAATAAAGATTGAATTCGAGGTTTATTTTTGCGGTTTCAAGTTCGTGGCTCCTGATTGTTAGTCCTTTCTTCTCGTGAGCTAATTTTCACAAGAGGTAACACTTATTTATATTCTATTTTTGTATGATGTTATGCCATGATTGTGAAAGAATTGATTTCAATATATTAAAGTTGTTTAGATTTCGTATGTGTTTAATCTATTAATATTATTTAATGTTATAATAATTAAATATATGTGAACCTGTTATATCCTTAAGTTTAGAATAAAATTTGTATAGTATGATAATTATTCATTGTATGCTAAAAAGGGGTATGATACTTACTTATTTTTATTAGGCGTGTGGATGCTATATTCTGCTTTTATAAAATAGTTGAGGTTTTGATAAGATACATTCAATTTTTTGTGTTAATTGTTCTCCTGTACGTATGCTTATTAGTTTGTTTATGTGGATTATTATGGATCATTTTCTGGTATAATAATGATTATTAGTAGGTGGTATAATCAACTCGTATTAATTGTAGTTTGACTTATGTTATTTTGCTGGTCCCAATGGTATACTATATTGATTTAATTTGGTTTTGTTTTAATAGTGAATTTGTTCATAAAAAATAATAATCTAAATAGGGTACTAGTGTTTATTGACTTAGTGTTTATTGTATATGTCCAACTCCTTAAGAATAAGGATGTTCCCTACGTAATAAATGTTCATAGTATAATTTTATTTCATGATTATATAAGACTTGATTCCAATATTATGAAATTACTCGAAATTTATGTGTGTTTAATTTTGATATTATAATGTTGAAATATAATTGTTTAAATCTTACATATCACTAAACAATGAAGATCTTTAGAATGTTGAAACTATTTATTCTAATATTTAAGGAAATATTTTTAATGTAGTATATTGACAACTATTAGAAGAATAACTCATTATGTATTAGAAAATATATTTTTAAAATTTTTGTTAGTTCATGTAACAATAATAATTAAATTTCATCTCAATTAAGAATGTGGTTCCACATCTTTTTGATATACTTAAGAAACTCAAGGATGCGGTTACGCACCTTGGCCAAATTCAAGGATGCGGTTACGCACCTTAGCCAAATTATTTTAATAATTAAACTTTCATTAATTCAAATCAAGAGGTGTAAATAGGAATTATTAGGTGTGAGGTACTCGACAGGAAAAAGCAGTTATGCCTCTAAACGTCAAAACCAAGAATGCGGTTACGCGTCTAGGTTCAGTCTAATAAAAATTCAACAATAAAAATAAGTAAACTATGGTCTGTATACACAATATATCCAAAAAATAGTAAAAATAAGTATAAGTCAATAAAAGCGACCGTTCTAGAACCACGGGATTCGAGGGATGCCTAATACCTTCCCTTCAGTCAACAGAATTCCTTACCCGAATTTCTTATTCGCAGACCAAAACTAAAGAGTCATTTCCTATTGATTAGGGATAAAAAAAAGATGACTTAGAACACCATAACTCAATTCCAAGTGGCGACTCTGAAAAATAATAATTAAAATAACCCCTAGTCAATACCGTCACTTTAAAATGGAAAAACCCTTCCGCTGGTCGGAAAAGGGGTGTGACAGTCCAGTTAGGTATAAGTAAGATATTTACTTTCTAATCGTTCTCTCTGTGGCTCGTGTGTTTCTTACTTATGATTTTTGGTGCTATTTTTCTTCCATGGTTTCTAATTATTTCCCCTTCCAATTTTCATTATTGCTTTTACTTTCCAAGTTCAGTAAACCTATGATGCATATTGGGTACTTGTTGTTTAGGTACTCATACTACACTCTAAATCTGTTTTCATGATACAAGTCTAATCACTTGTTACCAATGGTTATATCGAGCCAATTATGGGGACTTTCAGAGACGAGGGTAAGCTTATTGCATCTTTCCTCAACCTGTCTGTTTCTATTATAGTGCTTGACTAATCCTTTGTTTTTAGACAAGTTTGTATGTATTTTAGTCCACTTTTGGGACTTGTACTATTTTTTGTTGTATATTTATTTGTTTTGTTCTTATCTTCCACTATTTCTGTAATACCCCTCAAAATGAAGTAGGATAAAGTAGAGCCTCACATGGGTTTTATGCATTAATAACTTGTTAAAAGAATTAAGAATAGCCTTGTAAGTCAGTTTTAAAGAGTTTGGAAGTCAAACATCAAGGGACGACCAAGACGTTCGGAAACTAGTCTTTTACGTGTTGGTGCGTTCTAGTATGTTGTTCATGTTTTTATGTGTTGTTTGGAGTCTAAAATCAGTGGAGGTGACCCTAGTGTCTTAATAAATGTCTTTAGGGTCAAAACGTTCGAATATGTTACGACGCCCCGGGACCACCCTAAGGGTCCCCGGGAGGACCCCAACCCTTGGCCAAGCAAGCTGCCAAGGCAGCTTGCAAGTTGTGCTTGGAGGGAGTGGCTCCGCGTCGCGGACCTGCTCCACCAAGGGCCAAAAAGT